>WTSP01025395.1:0-100465 GCA_025331215.1 Actenoides lindsayi | reverse complement strand
CTTTTCTTTTCTTTTCTTTTCTTTTCTTTTCTTTTCTTTTCTTTTCTTTTCTTTTCTTTTCTTTTCTTTTCTTTTTTATTTTTCTTTTCTTTTTTCTTCTCTTGTCTTGAATAACAAATCCCTGTTTCTGTACTATAAAGTGAATAATCTGACTGATTGAAAAGGCTCAAAATTATTTCTTAGGAAATTAAAATTATTTCTTAGGAAATTCTGTATACTATTTTTTGTTAAAAAAATATCCCTTTTCTACAAAATGGTCCCTCCAGATTAAAGTAGTATTGCTGCAGTGGTTTTGGACATTGATTTACAATAGAGCTCTATATTGTTTGAAAGAAGGAGGTCTAGAGGGCAGTACTCAGAACAGAGCTGCTATGGCTGTTATAAAGTCAATAACACATTGCAAAAAGCCCCGCGCTAGAGAATGGCTCAGGTTCCCTAATGGGAAATCCAGTGTCCTTCAAACTTGTGCCTTAATGTACCTGGCACTTGAACTTCTCTGTCCACACCATAATCATGAAGGTGGTTTAAGACAACACTTATTCCTTTGCAGCTGATGAGTGAGGAGCATGCGGAAACAGCCAGCTGCCGTGGCCGAGCCTCAGGAAACCCATCACGGGGAACCATCTCTCCACAGCCTGGGTAGCCAAGCCTGCAGAGGAAGGGTGCTGGGGAGGGGACGTTCGGCACAGGATTTGCCTCCCAATCCTTTCGACAGTCCCATTTCTCTTGTAATCCCCCCCAAGATTCCAGACAGAAATAGTAACTCTGAATCTTTTCGTTGTCCTGGTTACTAACCAGTTCATTCCCCCTGCTCAAAGAAAACCTTCACCCCTAGAGTGCACCGCGGAGGAGAGATGGTGGACCTGTGGCATTGACACCACTTCTCCATCCACTGCTGCCTTCCTCTCAGCTTCTGCACACGGCCGCATTCCCCACCGCTTCGGCACGCTCCGGTGTCCTCAGCAGATTAACAGAATATAAATGACTATGGAGAACAACTCAGGTGGAACAAAGGAACTCCACCAACCTAGCAAAGGGAACTGGGAGAGGAGAAATTTTGCTTGTTCTGTGCTGTGCCTTTACACAAAACCTGGAGGCAGTCAGCAGCTGGGGAGAAGCAAGCCCAGGGCCTTTGCCCAGCACCTACCTCTGTCTTTAACTTCCCATCTCTTCCCCTGTGCCGCTGTTTATGAAATCGTAATGATAGTAGTAAAACAAACGCAAATAAATAATGGATGGATGAATATATCCTGGGATGAATAAATTATGGGAGTCACGCCAGCTTTCAAGAATAAGAGTTGTTGCAGTTGATGCTTGAGAGGGGCTGTCCCGAGGGGTTTCTGCTGGATGTGCCAGCCCTTGCACGGCAGTGCCACGGGCCCTGGCAGCAGGCTCTGCCAGGACGGAGCAGCCCATCTGCACAGGCAGGGGCAGGGGCAGAGGCAGAGGCTTGCTTCCTGAATACTCCTCCAGATAGGGTTCTCATGAGAGGCAGGACTCATGGCTGGAAGAAAATACGCATTTCAAGGGAAAAAAAATGCAAACAGTAGTCCAGATTAGGCCAAGAACCCCTTCATTTGCTGCTGGCATTCAGAGAGAGCTAAGCAAGGCATCTGAAATCAGTGCCTTCCTAGCCTCTGCAGTAGCCATTCTCCCAACCATATGGCAAGCCCGGCAGATGAATTGCTTCACTCTCCCTTTTCCCCTGTGGACCTGATATATTTGCAATGTTAGATTTTAAATACTGGAATAATTTTCCGGGGCAGATCAGATGATTCAAGGAATGATGGTCAAATACTAGAGGAGCAGCAGGTTTTAACATGGGAATGGCTGGTTTTGCCTGCTTCCCCACCAAAAAAAATTAAAAATTGAAGTTGATGCTGAATGTTTCGAATTTTTCTGGTTTTACTCAAATGATTTAGACAGAAGGTAAGTACTAAAAATATTTAAGGAGAACAAAACATCCCAGATCTGATATACTGTTACACCAGTAAAGATTTTAGGAAAAAAACCCCAGCTTATTTCATTATTTAAGATGTATATTACTGCTTGTCTGTTATCCAGTGTCAGAGACTATCTGGTCTAGAAGTGTTGCATTTGTTTCACTCGAGGGCACTAGGTGGCTTCTCAGCTAAAACTGAGAAACTGGACTGCTTGCTTTCGGGCATAAACCTGTCCCTGCCATCACTCGCTGGGTGGGGAAGGAGGTGGGGTGCTCAGCAGCAGAGCATGTGCTCATCCCTGGGCACCCAGTGCTGCTTCAGCTCTGGCTGAGACTCCCGTGGGTACCTGGCCATCACACTGGCTGGCTGTCAACGGCAGTGCCAGAGAGAAGAGGGCTGCTGAAGCTGCCTCTGGTCCCTGCCCGGCCCAGCGGTGCCAAACGGAACATCCCATTTTCGTGTACTGTACATCATTCCTTACGTGCTTCCTTTAAGAGCGACCTAGGATTTCTGACACAAATATGGGGGTTTGCCCATGTTTGCTGCAGTTCCTGGAGTATACAGAATGCCTGAGTGGAGATCCACAGCCTGTTTTTCTTCAGACAACGGCTGAATTAAGAGAATTAAGCTCACCGATGAGGATTGCTTAATGATGCATCCCAATCTTTTAAAAACAGATGCAAGACTGGCAGCCAAGTGTGTGAGTGGTTTTGTGTTGGGGTACAGGCAGGTGAACAAGCTTCTCCGTTTTGTCTGACACCTCCCTTCTGCCTCGCTTGGATATTGATTTCTGCCTGAGCTCTTTCTAAAGTAAAGCGGCTGCGACGTGTGCATTTGCACCCCACATCATAGAGGCTGTCTTCACTTAGTGCCAGATTTTCTAGAGGCCACTCAGCCAGAGCAGGCATTTTAGTTAAACTAGCCATTAATGCAGATGGGGAATGAACTTACAACGGTATCTGCCATGGTAGAAAGCAGACTTTGTGATAAATGCATCCAGCACTTTAGACACTTTAGACTCCTCTGGGACAGATGCAACATCTTTGAGTGATCACTGCATCATCAAGCTGTGGATCGCAGGTTAATTGGAAAGTTTGCTAATGCAGTAGTTGTACTGGGACTATGAAGAACAGCGCTGCTTCTTTGCATCCTGTTACTTCAGATGCTCTAACCCTTACTTTCACAAAGGAAGAAAACCCACTGGTGTTCAAAAGCTGAAACAAAACATCAGACCTGTTGGTCTATTCTGAGATCTACGGGGAACTGGTTTCCAAAATTGGTTACAGATTTTAGGAGTCTTTTATCCTTTAAAATCACTGGACCAAATCCTGCCTTCCTTATTCAGGTTGATTAAACAGATCAAATGCCCATCAAGTTAAGTGGGAATTAAATATGAGCTTCTCCTCGGCAAAGGAGGAAAAGATGGTATGACTGAGCTCCATGGCAATTCAAATCACAGGTAAAATCTAAGATGTTTTCCCAAGGGGATTTTCTTTATGCGTTAAGCAGGGAAACTGTTTAACAAGTTCTGACACGTGTGTTAGTGCCAGGTACCCGCACAGCTGGCACACCTGCCAAACAAGCAGATGCTTTTCTGGTACTGGGCTCAGTTTAAGAGAAAAGAAAAAAAATATACTTTCAGGCTTGTCCTTTTGAGGTGTAAAGGATCAATGAATGATGTGTCAAGTGGCTTTCCCCTGGCTGGAGTTCAGTTACTGTAAGAGCGCACAGGATCCTCCAGCCAGCACAGCACAGCACACCAGTGCTGAATGCTGTTTTCTAGCAAGCCAGGAGCCACAGGGTTTGTTTTGCCTGTTCTGATAATAGTCATCAGCAATTAAGTTTAACTGCAAGAGAGTATAAGTGTGTGTGGTTCAGATATAAGTCTTTGTTTAGATCCACCTCTACCACAAAAGCAATTACCTGAGCATGAAACGGCTGATTTTCTGGGCTCTGCAAGGTACAATGAATATTACAGACTGGAAAATGAACAGCATTTTGAAAAAAAACTATCACAAGACCACACAATGGTAATCCAGTTTCCACTTTAATGTAAAAAAAAAAAGTGGCTGAAGGCAAAGGGCACACATCAATATCTACGAGACTCCTATTGTAGATTCTTATGCTATTACTTGAAGCTGTGAATTCTTAAATGTCTTTGGTGAACGACAAAAGAACTCTGAATGTCTGAAGGTATCAAACTCCTTTCTTTGTAAGAAAGATTTATCTGGAGAAGAAGATTTTCCTGTCAAATGTGAATTGTAACATGGCAAATATGCATGGTGAGTTGGCTAAAAAAAAGTGATAAAAGAAACCCCCTCCCTGGCAGCGGTTTGCAACAGGCTCCTCTCTGCTCTCATTCCCGCGCTGTAAGCCAAGATTCTCGTTAGCAAGAAGTTTTGTAATTCTGTAACACATTCACAGTAGATGGTTTCCACTGTGTGATATAAGAAAGAAGAAGAAAAATTATAGCTTGTCATGGAATATCCCTTTCATCCTAACACTTCTTTCTTGCAGACATCGTGCTACAACCTAAAGGCATTTGCAGCAAGGGTAAATCAAAGGCTGCTGGCCACAGAGGTTGCTAGGGAAGGGGGAGAGACTGACTACAGAGGTTCATTCTCCACAGCAGTGTCCACTAGTCCACTCAAATGACACAACTGGACATACCTGGCCAGCCTACATACCCCAGTCTTGGGTTTTTTCCCCATGGATTGGTGCAAACAGCAACGAAGCAGAAGAAAACCTTAGGTGGGTGGTGAGTACAGGGCTTTGTTTCTAACTGCACTTGCAAAACCAGGCAGTTCCTTGGAAGTGTGTGGGCAGGACAAGGGGTCTGAGCCCGCTGCAGGCAGCAGAGAAGCCTTGGGGAAGGAGCCTGCAACATTTCACACATGGGGAAAGCTCTTTTCTTGTCTCTGACTCCTGAAGTCGTGCATATGCATATAAAACAACCAGGTTTTAATTGTAATCTATCACATCTGTCAACACATCTGGCCAATTAAACCTGAGATCCCTGCTGTATATCGTAGCGGGAACTTCATGCATCCCTTTTTTACTGAAGTGTCTAAAATTATAATCCAGACTCCGCTCTGCCCCATCCCCTCTGGGGTCCTGCAAAGCACAGACGTTGAAAAATGGACCAGCTTCTTTCGAGAAGAATCTCACCACAGGCAGCCTTCTGTAGGCATAAAGGTTCTGTAGCTAACCTACAGCACAGCATCTGTACTGAAGGCAGGGAGAGGTGGGATGGGGCTATGCTGCACACCACGAGAACCTCCCTGGCATTAGATATGAGCAGAGCTGTTTCTGGTTTATACCTGAAACTAGTTCTGCATCCTGGGGACAGAGAGGAGGATGGTCTGCGAGAAAAAACGGTGCTGCCTACTGTTCTAGGTTCATTTTCTTATGCCATTGTTGGTAATCATATAAAGCTATAATTATTCTAGTAACTGTTATAGTTATTTCTTTACAGTAATAGTATTTTCTTGTAATGGTAGTATTTTAATATATTTTGATAATTGTTTTTTATTGGAGAAAGTGTGTTTTCTGTAAATGCCCTTGATCGGGCATTTTTGTGCTCAGGGCTTTTTAAAAAGTGATAAAGCCATTCAAATAGGGTTTCTATTTATTGTTTCAGCTGCCTTCTATCTAAGGTAATAAATTAATAATGATTTTGAGTGGCAAAATATATAATGTAAAGAGATGTGCAAACATAAATCATTTCAGCAACCATATAACTCTATTATTATTTTTTACTACTCTACTGGTAAAAATAATGCTGAAAATTTATTACAAGAACCCATACGAAAGCAATAAAATAAAGTAAAATGATCATAAAACCAATCACATATTTTATAGAACATCGGAGTATAAAATCACTTGGTGTGAGGTTTCTCTGCTGCAAAGCAATTTATCACTGAAGAAAAAGACAACTTTCTGCTGTGTTTAAGCACCTAATGTGTTCAACTTCTTGTGATCCATGCAGGAATGGGAAGAGGTTTTATTATTTTCAATTTCACAAAGCTTTACTCATCACTGGTCGTACTAGCACAATCTTTCTGTGCCAGCAGTACAGTGATTTCCCAGTTCTGGTAAGTTTGCAAGAGTTAGCCCTTTCCTTTTATATTCTGAAGTTTCAGGCATTTTGCATACACCTTCCTTTAAGCTGTAAAATATCTCAATGTCCTAATACCCTAAGCCTACTGCATTGGCCAAAGTTTTGGGTTGTCCTCAAAAGTAATGCATAAATCCCACTATTTAGGAAAGTAAAAATAAATTTAATGCTACACTGCTTTAGAGATACTTTCAGTTAATTCAACTGAACTCATATTTCAGCTGTTTCTCTTTAAGAAGCAACTCGGAGCTCACACACTTCACAAAACACTGATGTGTTACCGAGGTGCCTTTTATTCACCTTTTATAGTCCTTGATTTATAGTATTATTTGATTTACATTACAGGAAGGATCTAAGAACATCTCTGGGCAGTACCTTCGAATTAGATCAGCCACATTATTCCAACTTATTCCCCCCATTTTAATACAGGATGCTAACCAATGCAAGCATTCTTACTTAGCAGCCCTCTGCTTTATCCTATGACTCCATTCCTGAAAAGCTGTTTGTTATCTGGAGCAGAATTCTCCTGAAGCTACACGCATAAGCTTCATGAAACACAGCGTTGCATCTTTAGAGGACACTTTGCATCTTTAGAGAGCACTACACCCTTCTGAGTCATTTTTACGCAATATAGTTGAAGGGAATTTTTTCTGTGCAAGCTCTACTCTTACAATGGCATGTGTTGTTTTTTAGAAAATGCATGTAGCTATTCACCTTGTCAGGGTAATAAGGTGCAGAACTAAAAACCTCTAGAATTTTTTTAATTTTACAGTATTTAGTGGACAAGAGTTGTGTTTATTACTAAGCTAATCGTACAGTATTCTCTACACTCAGAGAAGAGCTCAGTAGTACACAGTACCGCAGCCACCTACTCTGCATTTCCTTCTTCAAGTTGCAGTCAGTGACAAGCTAGAAGGAAGGACTCGACACTTGCCACTTGAATTCAGTAGCCTCAGACTGCTGTCAAACAGTTGGTATAACCTGCTCCTGGGCTGGGGAGAGGAGAAGTGAGCACAGGAGGAAATAAAGCGAAAGGAACCAGAGGTGCCAAACCTTTCACTTCTCATCAAAAAGAAGTAACTGTTGTTCACATAAAAGCATGCTGCTTTAAGGAGATCAGTCCCAAGGAAATTGTAAAAATATCAGGCTAGAGCACACCTTTGAAGCAAAACGTTTACAGAACGTGTTTGCTCCCTTCACTAATTTTCTTAGCTCTTGGCTGTCTTCCCAGGCAGTAGTTTCTCAGGCTAGGGCTGTAAGTTAACTTAAAATGTAAAGTGAAAACAGCGCTTGAAAGTCAGTGCTTCCTGTCTATTAAGTGTACTATTTCTCCTAAACAATTTGAGGATTGGCTGACAGCAGTCACCCTGTTTCCCTGTGCAATTACTCTGCCAGGGTTCTGACAACAGACCTAGCTATGGTGCTGAGATCCTTCATTCTTCACCAAACTCCCTGCTGGGGGCTCTGGAAATTTTGCATCATTAACCACTGTTGGTTCAAAACATTCCCAGCCAGTTTTTTTTCTTCCCCTTGAACCATCACATAAGATAACCTGAACACAATTTCTTTCAGACTCTCTCAGGAGAGTTTAAGCTAATGTCTGCTTGTCTGTTTTTTTGGGTTTTGGTTGGTTTGGGTTTTTTTTTTCACAGAAACAGTCATAATAATGTTAGTGACCTGGTTACACCACTGTAAATCTGGACTTATTCCATTGCCTTTGAAGGAGCTAATCTGCATTTACCCGCGTATTACTGAGCTGAAATCCAGCTCAGTGGGGCTACTTGTGTGGAGGATTTGGTCCTTGTAAAATCTCCTAACATTGTTTAACAGCTATCACGTAAATAGGAATGAAAATATAATCCTGAGCTGAAATATAAGCAACTGACAATATTTTTTAGCATCATGCTGGAGAGCAGGGAAAGGATTTCATTATAGTAGCTGGGCCAACTGTCAAAACTATAGGATGCACTTGATTCTAAGCTTTGGTCTCACATACTAATCAAGCTGTATTAGCATAACGACTACCAGTCTTTCCCCTTCTATATTGATGGAGCAAAAAGAGAGATTGAATTTGTCCATCGGGTGTAAACAAACCAAACAACAGATACAGAGGATTTTTGATCCTGCATATCTGCCTACAACATATGAAACCAACAACTACAACATCAGGGCTTCCCTTGCCCTCATACTTTGTGTACAAGTTAGTACACAAACTCTGAAACCTTTATTACTGAAGAAGAAAATCAATGTCATTCTGAATCAGACAAAGGCAGGGAGGAAGGGGATGAAAAGCACATTTTACACACTCCTGTAAATGCTTAAAGGGCTCTTTTTACATTCACACTTCCTGATTACAGTGACCTCCGCAATAACTGACATTCCAGTTCTTCTAATTTCAGCAGGGATGAGACACCTTGAAGGGAAAGGAGGTTTCAGGAAGTGATTCAGAAATTGATATTGCCACTTGTACCTGTCGAGGCTTGTTCTTTCTGCTATATGTTTGCTTTTGCAATCTAGCGTGTAAGCATCTGCTAAGTATCATCTCACTTTACCAACGTGGCTGGAAAACACAAGGGAAGGGACAGGGATGGGTTCCTGCTGTTCTACCTCTAAACAGTGACAGGAAAGATCACTTTACACCCGATGCTTTCTGCAGTGTGTGCACTGCCCAGTTCAGAAGACATGACCCAGATGATTGTCCTTACATTCAAGTAGCGAACACTCGGATTTCAAAAGATACCTTTTAGAATTTTTTGTTTACCCTTATCTTTTTCAATCTTTTTCAAACCTCCTGGTTCTCTGGTTACGTTAGGTGTCTGCCAGCCTCACTAGAATTCTTGACATGTTTCTCCAGAATGACCTTTATCTTATACTGAACAAAAAGCTTCAGAGAGTAAATATGAGGTCTTGCTTACCCTTTCCGTGTTTATTTTGCTGCAGGCTACATCTGATCACAAAACTGACACCACCCCCACTTCACAGAAATTCTTATTTAGAAAAAAAAAAAGCAAATAAAACAGCACAGAGAAATCAAGTCATAACAGATAGCAATTGCACAGTGTCCTCTTTCCCAGTCAGTAATGAATCACTTCCTCAGTGCTGTGAGAAAAGGGCATCAAGTTGCTGAAGGTGCCTGATTTCAAAAGAAGCCGACTAAGAGACATGATGCCCTGCTGTACTTGCTGGAGAGGACCCAGAAAAACAAAAGATACAGGAATTTGTCTGTCTAATAGTTGGTTGTTTTGGTTTTTTGTGGTCTTTTTTCCCCCCTACAGAGTCTAGGCCATTTTGAAAGTTAAAAACCTAGGGCAAATTAGACCTGAAGGTAAATTATCAGCTTTCAGAAGATCATCATCCCTCATGACTTGCAGACTCCTGCATACCTCAGAAACCCTGCAGAGCCACACACAAGGGCATTATTCTTACCCTAGTCCACGTCCTTGTGACTCCCTTGCCATTCAAGTCCTGATGGGGAAGCTCCTCTGAGTCATTTAGACTGGACCCCTGCCCCACAAACTGTATTCACATCTGGCTCCTCTGGCCCTGATGGGTCAGATAATAACCAAAGGGAGGGCAAAGCTCTGTCTCAAAGTCTTGAACCAACCACTATTCATTATTTTACAGAGATTTTATTAAGTGTAAGCAGCCTAGCACAGGTAGCCCAATGGGGCTGTAGCTGGCAGGCCTATGTCCTCTGCAGCCAGAAGTGGTCATGATGCTCCTCACCTCTGTCCTGCACAGTTAAGCAGTGAGGCTCTGAACTGGTGGGCTTTACAGTGTTTCAAACAGTGGCTACACTAGGGTGGAAGATTAATTGTACCACGTTCACGTGTACAGTAGTTCTATGAGCAGCCTGTTCTTACATTAGCCAAAGTGATGACTCCTTCAGTAGATATCAGTGGGATGGAGATTAGACTCTGTGTTTGCAGCTTTTGGATTCCTCACACCGAAATAGGCCACATACAGGCAGGGTTGTCATTTTTTATTAATCACAGGTAACATAATTCTGGTCACTGCTATAGGCTGTTTTGTCACTATATATAATCTTGCAACTTTCACACAATTTTTGTAAAGCAAAATGAGAATGAGGAACTAATCCCCCTCAAAAATGTCTTACCGCTTTGGGGAAGAGAGCTTTATCTGTGTGTCTAGAGGCTAATTGTTCAAGTCCCAGCTGTTCTGCCAACTGTGGTTAATATTTTTCTGCCCTTCTCAATCCAAGACATTACATTCAGTTGCACAGTAACTATTATCCTCCAGTTCTGCAGAAAAAGAAAGCCTAAAAGTGATTTGGACAGCATTGAAACCAGGCCTCACAAGCCAGTAAAGGCTCTCTCACAGACTGAGTAGTCAAATCACATGCTTCTAGGATAATTTGCTTCCTATATATTGAATTAACACATGACTTCAAAATCTGCGTTAATGTATCTTGTTCTGCTGTACGTTTGTTACTTTGACTACCAGCATCTGTCCCTCTAAGGATGAGCTGTGGCAGCCTCCATGCTTCGCTGGGACTGAGCTTCTCAGGCTGCAGCTTGTGCTCCAGCAGGGGAAGGCTGACCACCTCAAAACGGTACACAGACTGGAGTGCAGACTGGTGATGCTAATAAGGGTGGCACATGATAAAAATGAAGAAATAATATTGAGCAGCCTTTGTCCTAGGCAGCTTCGCTTGTATTCCCAGGAACAAGGTGACTGGGTCCGTGCAAAATCCAAAAAGATTAGGACTTACTATAATGAGCCTCTTCCCAGAACACAAAGTGTGGCAAATGAACGATACAGCCTGTTACCTCTTGATACCAAAGGAAATCTTGACTGGCTCAAGCAGGGATTAAAATTTATTCCCAGCTAATTGATGTTTGAAGTCGACGCACTAGATTAATTAGTCTCAGCTCCAGTTTCTGCTTCATGTATTTGCTTGCGCAGCTTTGAGGTAGTTTTTTAGGTCAGGCAGGAACTCTCGCTGTGTGTTTGTGCGATGCCGAGCGCCAGAGAGTGCGGAACCCCCCCGAAAACTCCCAGTAGTCAACCCGTCATGGGAGCCTGCAACCGATTCCCTCTGAATTTGGAAAAGCTGGGAAAATGGTAATAATCTCCCAAGGCCGGGCTGGTGGGAGTGCACAGAGCAGCAGGCAGACAGAAGGGGCAGGAATTACTGTCAGTTCAAGTTGTGGGCTTTGGTCTAATTTTGTGGTGTGTTGTAAAATAGCAAGCTGCCAGCATCAAATTCGTCCTTTGTACCAAAGAGCAACAAAACCAAATGTAACCACAACTGATGGAAACTATAGAAAAGGAAATAAATTTCAAGAGACATCCCAGAGAACTTCAGTAGCTATTATGCCTACCCTTCTCCATATTTCTTCTTTCTAAAATAAGAGTGAATCGTGGTGACTGGAAAATGGTTCAGTTTCAAGCTGGGAGAAAAAGTAAAAATATCTTGGTATTTTTCAATTAATCAAAATTTTCTTAACACAAGTTCACAGTCAAAATACATCAATAAATTATAAATGCTTCTGTTCTGTTAATTTATGCAAAGACATTTAAAATAAGAGCAAAACCCAAGACACATAATTCTGCAGGTCTTCGACAAGAATTTCAATGTTTTCCAAAATAATTCTCCCCACTTTAAAATAGTAAAAGATATAATGGGGAGGGCAGAAGAACCACCAGACAGAAAATTGTTCCTTTATCAAAACTGTTTTAATAAAACTTCGTTGATTATCTTTGACTACATGTGCTTGTTTTAAAATTATCTGGAGAAAAAAGATGGAAGTTGGTAAAAGAAGGACATAGAATCATAGAACCATAGAATGTTAGGGGCTGGAAGGGACGCGGAAAGATCATCTAGTCCAACCCCCCTGCCAGAGCAGGAACACCTAGACCAAGCAATTCTTCCTGATTTAGAGCTAGGAGCACATTAGTACCATTCTTCCCTTTGAGGGACTGTTTACCCTCAACCAAAACAACTCTGTCTCAGTTTACGACAAAATCTGGATGAGCTGCTCTAGCAAACTGCCAATTGCAATTCAGCTGGGATTTCATCCTATTCCAAAAAACAGCCATCATAAAATTTTTACATTTGAAAATACATCCTGTTACTGTACTTCAGGGTTTCATATTATTCCAGCTATTTCTTCCTTTGCAAGCCCTCAGTCCACCAATTCTGTCTCAGCAGCCTGCAAGCAAAGTCTCTCTCGGAACACCTCCATGTTGTATTTAAAGTGTTTCCAGAGCAAAAATTATGTTGTTCTGGGCCCCGCATGGAATCTGAACAGTGTCCCTCCCTGCACTCTCCCACGTTATGGCCATTACACACTCCTGTTCCCACCCTTCCTTTAACATAGCAGAGGAAGCCACTTACTGGCGAAAGGGACAACTGGTACCACCTGAAGCCACCACTCCATGTCCTTAAAAGGTCACTGTATTCAGGAGTCAATCTTGAGCGGTGTCTTCAGAGATGTTCTTTGTATTCACAAGGATTATGTGTATCCATTAATGCTTCCTAAGTGAACACTGACAACTTTATCTCACCTTACAACTCCAAGAGATGGGGCTGTAGGCACACATCTGTTCTGCCTGTGCCGTGATCCTACAGACATCACTTGAAGGTGGTCACAGCAGCAGCAGCAGCTGGTTATGTGAAGGAGGGTTGCCAGGGAAGTACTCAGTACGGTTTTTGTTGTTTGAAGTAGGAAAATGTAACTGTAGGCAACTGCAGATAAACTGGACTGTATGGGTCATGGACTAAGAATTACTGGTAGAGTCCAAAAATAGTAGATTTGATTCAGTAATACTCAAAGGTTTATGAAGTACCTCATAAAACTTTAATTTTTAGAGGCACTGTCTTCAGTACACTCAAAAACACAAGAAGGACGAGAAGAAAAAATGAGTTTTCACTGCAGTCTCACACCCCTTGAGATCTGTGGGGAAAAATGTGAACCTTTTTGTCTCCACCCTTCCAAGAAGGTTGGGAAAGAGACATTTGTACGGAGACTGCATTCTTGCTACAGTACCAGCTTTTCTAATGATTAATGCATAACACAAAGTTTACCCTGACAAGTGATTTGAATATTGCTCTCTGAAAGCATTAAGTTCTGCAGTTAAACCTGCAGCACTGATAACATTGCTGTGTGCTCTGGAGCCAACTCCCCGCTGCCAGAAGCTCTTCCAGGAGGTGCTCCTTCAGAGTATTTGTAAACACCTACACACGCCACTGAAGAGGATTACAGAAATTTGTGAAAGGGGAAATAAAATGCCTATAAAAAGAAACATTTTCTTATTAGATATGGTGTGGGTTTTTTTTTTTTTCCTTCCGGGGTTTTCACTTGTAGATAGCAGAAATAGAAATATGGTAAACATACTTTCTTGATTAATTGACTTGTGCCTGCTGGCAGATAAACTCAGCTTATTTCATCCATCTATTCTATCATCTATTATGATTAGCATAGCTATGTTCCATATGATTTAAGGAGATTTCAATGCATTTCCTCATACTGAGTTTTCGTACCTCACATTTTGCTAGTAAAACAGCAAGATGGGACATTGATTAGTAAGCACTGTATAATCCTCAGATGCATTTAGTAAATCACTCTTCTACTATAGATTTTCATTAGACATGTAAATAGAAAGGGCAAGGGAAACTACACATAACACTTGTAATAAAATCATCCAAATTACTATCATTTAAAATGTTTAGATAATACTAAGTTGGATCATGAGCGATAAGGAAAAATAAGTTGGCACAAAATTTAAAAGAAAAGCAAACAAGGTCATAAAAATGAACCTTCGTATGCAAAAGCCTAACCACATCACAGAAAAGTGATCGTGGTGATAAAAAAATGCATCACAGATGATTCATTCTATCTATACATTATTTTCCACTAAGCACTCTATCAACACGACTGGTAACATCAAACTGCTGCAGGATTATGACTTCACTCTGCTGGATGTTTACAACAGCAGGAAAAAAGTAGTCCCTGTCTCAGCCCACAACCTTGCCGCTGGGCCAAGCAGTAATGGCTTGAAGGCTTCTGATGTAGGGTCAGGATTTTCTTGTTGGAGGAGAGGTTACTGTGACCAAGGTATTTTCCAATTGTAATTAGGTATATTATACCTAGATTTGATAAGGAAGAGGACTTCACTTACTATTTTTAAGGAAAAAATAAACCAGAACCCTATGTTTAAAAAAAAAACCAAAACCAACAACTCTTTCCGTACAACTTCCCATCCCTATCTTGTGTTCTGCTACCTGGGAACCTTGCTGCTATAAAGCATCACCTCAGGGCCTAAGTTAGTAGGAACCATTTGAAATTACAAGCTACAAGTTAAATATATCAGCACACAGCTACTCTGTTAGCAGAGCATTGGCCCTCAAGCCAGGTTCAACATGGAAATTATCCACAAGAGCCTCTGAAACATGTGCAGTTCCAGCTGATTCCAACAGGAATTCGGCTTATTGTCTCCAAAAACTTGTATCGGATGTGTTAGTTTATAAACTAAATATATTTCTCCTCCTTTACATCCCCTTCTCTCCTGCCACCCAAATTACAGACTCTTTGGACGGGATTATGAAACTTTATATAGGTTCTATTCTTCTTATGCACCACGGAGCTTTGAAGGCTGAGCTGCATTTCATGGAAAGCTCACTGAACTGGGAGGAACAGGTGCACTGCACTTTTTCCTGTTGAGATTCAAATAGGATGTAATTTGCACTCTGAGAAACAAATGACGACATAAGCAGCATTTGATCTGATCTCCTTTGGCTGGCAGATAAGATACCAACCGGTACCTCGACCATGTATTGACAAAACTGCACACGTTGCCTTTTGATTTTATTCAGCACTCACTTGCAGGGGTACGCCGAAGTGAATTCGGTTTTTTTATATCAAACACACAAAACCGGTATCTTTAGCTTGTTATCACCAAGAGCCATAGAAACATGAGCTCTTTCCCACCATAAAAATACTTTGCCAACGTTAACTAATTCCTATTCTGGTTCTCTGAAAACGCAATTACAGAAACAGTTCCTACTTCAGCAACAAATCCCCTCCCGAAGCGTGATCAGTCACCAACTGCTGAATTTTAGTGATAAAAGTAAGCTTTCCTCACGTCAGACTCTAGAGCTATAACAGGTAAGAAGAGCACGGGCTCTGGAATCCAAGGACAGAGGTCTGATATATTGTTAAATGAAACACTTGCTAAAAAGTGGTGCCCGTAGGATGCCGAGAGCCCGGCGTTCCCAGTTCAGATCAGTGGAGGTACGGGCTGCTCAGCAGTGCAGGAGTGTCACTCGTTAGAGACTTTACATCTCTGGCTGTCATTTGTTCTCAAGCAGAGATATATATGCAGTAGAGACTTTGTTAATGAGGTATAAAGGCTACTTCTCCACACAGACTCAGGATGAAAGTATGCTTATTTACCTCTGATTTTAGGCATTATTCTTCTGTGTGCCAGTCAAAGCTGCTAATTAAACACAGCCGCTTCTGTAAATACGAAGACGGGAACTAGGGCTCCAGGGCTATATAAGCACACATTTTACTAGCTTCTAAAAAAACTACCTAAGAACTTCACAGAATAAGCTAACAATTACAGTAGAGGACTGCAGGGCCTTCCTAAAGTGATCTTTAGCAGCAACAGAACTCTCTTAAGCAAGAGGGAACTCCGGGGGGAGAGGAGCTGTAGCTGCTCTTCATTTAACAGCTTCTTAGCCCCTAAAATTCCCTTAATTAACAAACTTGGGGAGAATGAAAGGAGTTACAGAGCTACAGCCAACCTTCCCACCCCAAGCCTCTAAAGCCTTTATTCTCCTGGCAGTTGTTTAGTCAGTGAGAGAAAATATTTGCTGTTAGGTGCAAAATCTGAGTCCTCCTATAGTTAGAACTCACACTGTCTTTGATGGGATCAGGGTTAAGTTTTGACCACAAATCTCACTACCTGGCCTTAGGATGATCAGAAGCCAATCACCCATGTTCGAAAATGTAATAATAATAATAACATTAATAATCAGAACAGCTCTTGACTGGTTTTTGAGCTGCCACGAGTCGACCCGCAATACCCTTACTCAAACAAAAGCAGAGCCTCAGTTCCTGTGCAAAATCATGGAAATAAATGTTTCTGCATGACACTCGGGGCCTTTCCTTCAGCACGTGCCCAGCCCATCTGAAAGTACTGGCTGAGGAGGATTGCCCTGCAGCATCCTGTACATTTAAGATCAATGGCACAGTGATCTCAGTGAGCATCCACCTTCCTTTCGGAAACTCTTCTGCTGGTGATGGAACCAGGGCATCACCCTGAGGAGTCAAAAAGACAGCTCAGTTTCACTGCCTCTGCAGAGATGGTGATATTTAATGGTTTAACCACCGAACCATAAACACAGAACCATAAACACAAATATCTGCTGGAAGTGCTACACCGGAGTTTCATTTTAGTAACCGTTGTTTGGCTGTGTTCAATTAAGTAGATTAAAATGACTTCTCAGTAGTCATTTCCCATTGCCTTCAGTGCCTTCGCCCCTCGTGCAGGATCAGAGGAGTAGTAACCACACGGATGGCAATGCTTTCACAGTGTCTATGGCACAGAGAGTTTTCATATAAGGAAGGAAGGAATTACACGTGAATAAAATAGTGAAGGCACAAGGGAAAGGAAAGAGGAAAGTGATTTAGCAGAGCATTTCAAATGCTTCAATAAATCATAAATTTACACTGAAATGTCACTTTAGCAACTTTCCCTTACCCTGATCACCAAACGACAATATATTCTTTGTGTGCATGTGAAAGGCTGTAATGTGCTGCTATGTTTGCACAGCATTTCTGAGGAAAAATACTGATCAGAGCATAAATAATTTCAGTTTTTACTACTACAGGTCCTTTCACATAGCCTCTCTTAGTTCAGCATAAGAGTATTGTAGAAAGGAAAATGAAACATTACAAATGCAGAAGAGAAGACTGAAATCTCATTCAGAGTCCCTAAAAATACGAAATCCAGAAAAACTTGGATTTCTATTCTGTCGAAAATGGAACAACTTTATGCTCTACTGATTTTTTAATGCAGTAGGTCTTGGAGAGATGTAAGATGATGCCACGCAGAGATGCAAGAAAATATTTTTTGAAGTGGAAGAATCAGATAAATCATGAATCACCAGTGTCACTGCTAAATCTGCGCATGTTCTCATTGCTATTTTTAGATCACTGACCACCATCCTACCATCCTTGCCCAAGGATTTTAAGCACTGTTTTCAAAGACTCATACGCGAAGGAGACAATCAAATGTGAGAAATCAGCGTAATCACCACAGTAATTTCTGACTTTCTCTTCTGCTCTGAGCTGCGACTTCCCATTTAAAGCACTATTCCATCCCAAAATTTAGAGTTTAAGCCAGAAACTATTTGCAGATTCGGTTACAAAACAACTGATTGATGGTTGGATGTAAAAATCAATAGGAATGGATACAAGTCATCAGGGATAAGCCAAAGACAGTAAAAATCCCATCAAGTTTTGTTTCCACAGAAAGGATTCAACCTTCCAAAAAGCAGGTATTGTAATTAGTACATTTGGTGTTGGTTTACAGATAACTCTCCTTGGAAGACAGATTCTAAATAGGCTACCTTTATGCATATTCCCAGTACATTCCCAGATTCTATTGCTACAGATCTAGCTCTTAATGGTTCTAAATTTAACAAGATTCAAGAAAACACATGCTAAGAAGAGCAAATACTTAAATAAAAACTTCCTTTTTGAAATGTCATCTGGACATAGCATCATTTTCCTAATCTTCCTGTAATAGCCAAAGACAGAATAAAAACATAAGAAAAATGTTTACAGTAGGCAGCAAATCTTGCATTGCCTTTTCCCCTCCACCCTCCCAATTTCTATTTTCCCATCCCAGCTCATCAGATGTTTTATAACCACAGGATCAGAATGATGTATGTTAGAAGGGACCTCTGGAGGTCATTCGGTCCACTGCATTATACATCACCAAAGTCAGACCCAGAGTCAAAACTACACCAAGTTACCGAGGGTCACACCCAGTCCAATGGTGAGTATCTCTAAGGATGGAGATTCCACGACCTTCCTGGGCAGCCTGATTCAAAGATTATCCAACCTCATCTTTTTCCCAGAGTCTGTCTGGAATTTCCCTTGCTGTAAGTTGTGCCATCATTGAGTTAACACACTCTTCTGGCTCCCTTTAACAGTGATTAAGGCAAAACCCGGGTATAACACAAGACCATTTTTCTTGCTTTACACAACCATGGCATTGCAATAGTCCTTGCTACTTGTATCCAAGATTTATTCCAAGTACATAATCTTAAGGGCTTTAAGTCACCTGAGGCATTGCTGACACACAGACTCCGTGATTGCATACTGGCATCTTTGATCAGCCTACTGCAAGACTGCTTGGCAGGGATACAAGTTTTCATTACTAACACTGAGATCTACATCATTTAGTCTGAATGTTTTAGCAAAGAGAACGTTAAGATATCTTAATCAGTCTGAAGTCCCTGGAAAGAAGTTCCTGAAGGAAGTTAATGCCTCTCTCAGAAAACAAGGAGTAAAAGCGCTGTTTGAGAGATGCTAAGTCATTTTCTGCATAAAGCTTGGATAGCCCAAGGGAAAATATGGAATGGCAGCAAAAGGAACTGGCTATTTGTAAAAGGAAACATTGCTGGAGCAGTATCTCATACAAGTAATTATAGCTGGAAGGGGGTAAATATAGATCATCTCAGATGTGACCGTGGCAAAAAAACCACCCAAACTCCATTAACTGAAAAAGTTGAGAAAAGCTGCGAGAGATGTGGGACAGACTGTGTGCTACTTCACTGGTCTCTGGTTTGTGTCGCCTGGTGTACACAGCAGTAGGAATGACAGCTGAGTGAGGGGTGTCCTCTACATTCTTTGTTTCCACTGAATGTTTGGTTTGCTGTTTCTCTAAGGGAAAAAAATAGGTCCTGAGGATTGACAGTTTGACATAACGGTTTGGATTAGCCATCGCACCTTGTAAAGTAATTAGCTTGGAAGTGAAGAAGCGAGCTCAGGAATGTGCTAAATGGGGCAATCATCCGGCAAAGTGAACAGGGAAAGCATTTTGCAGTTATAGTGGAAGAACCACAGAAACATCCATCTGTCCAGTAAACATATGAAATAAAGAAGGAGGCAAATTAAATACTGTGTTTCTACACGTTCTGCTGTGCAATCAGAATAAAACCAAGAGACCTTACAGAGTGTACTGTATACAACCCACTGCTTGCTGTAGGGGGCACCGTGCCTTTTGAGAGCTACTAAAGAGATAAAAATAGCATAGGTCTCAACACCATAAGGCAATTTCTGTGGAGCCGGAGATGCACTGATAAGAAAAAAGACCTCAGCGGGGCCTAACAGGACTGCAAATTGTGAAAGGGACTAGTAAAACTGAAATAAGGTTCTAATGCTAGCAAGACATTTACAGACTAGGGGGAGATAGCTCCAGGTAGCCTACTCACTGTTTGACTAATGAACTCAGACAGCTGTTCCGTTCAAACACCAGCAGCCATACAGAATATATTACCGAGTAACCAAAACAAACATAAAATGAATTCAAGGAGTAGAAGCGATGGTTTGTTTATTTTGGTGAGAAGGCAGAAAACACACCTAATAAAAAAGTAATCTGTGCATGCAGACCTCTGGCTGTAGCTAATACATCCTGGGGCAGCACTGAAAATGCTCAATTTCATAGTAATGAAATAGTGGGCGAGCTGATTAGTAGGAGACAAAGGTGGTATTTAAACAAAGAATGTCTTATTGATTTCTGATCAACCTCTCGTCAGGTTTCTCTCAAGCACGCTCGACAAGCAGTCTTTCTGCCTGGCAGCTCCTTCATGTAATGCTCTGCTCTGCCAGTAGAAAGGTCCTGTCCCTTCGGGCTCCCCCAGGAGTGCTCTCCCCTCGGTGGTGTGGGCTGAAGTACAGTGTGCAGGGACAACTGGCAGGAGATTTTCTTCAAATGCACTCCCCTGATGTGTACTAATGCAGTTCTTGTGCTAAACTGGCTGTCCCCAGCCTCTCCGAGCTCGTGTTGTGCGGCACAGCCCCATCTACTGATGCGAGTATTCCCTGGATAGCAGGATGACTGCTGCCTGGGTTTAAGAAAACATTCCTGTTTCTGTACGAGTGCTGGTATCATTAGAAGACATTCAAGGACAGGAACACAAAGAGCAGGGACATGCAGGGACATGACGTTAAGAAGCCTGAGAACTGTAGCTCAGGTTCGCCCAGGTGACAGAACAGGGTGCTCAGAACTTCTTCAAAAGCAGCGTGACATCAGCTTCTGAGGAGCCCTAATCAAAGGCAAAAATCCATCCGTTAGCACTCTCTCGAAGCCACACCAGGGATGAATTTGACCCCCGGAGGAATGGGAGCATAATGAAATGACACTAAGGGAAAGGGCTTTAATTAAGTAACACTCAACTATAGCCATATTATTTTTATTGTATTTTTGTTATGTATGACTTATTCTTCATTCAGCATTATTACAGTGATTTTTCCCCAATTTGTGTAAGATTTTATTAGCACTTTGTCTTATTTGACAGCTTTATTCACGCACCAACTCCAGAGGTTTTATAATCATACCTCCCATTACTAATATGCTCTTATATGAACACCAGAGTAAGGCATTATAACAATATAATTGAAGGAAAAGAAACCTCATTTCTTTTTACACTGCAGAGATGATTCTTCTTGCAGCAAGTGTGAAGAATATCATAGCTCAGGACCTCCTACGGAAACAAGGAAAACTTTCAGTGATCTGCTAAGACCCACATTTCGGACTAATCTTGAGAGAGGAGGAACAGCTTTATTAGTGATTTTGATGATGATGCTAAGGTCCATCAGTGGTACCCAGGGAATGATATTCAGCTCCCCAAGGGAGCCACCTCCACACCCCAAATTTTCCTGTCAACTAAGAGAAAACTATTTGTATTCTCCTCTAACCCTGACTTTCAGAATAAGACTCACATGTGGCATCTGATGTGAGGAACTGCTATTTTGGCACCATACATTCAAGCTGGTAGATGTTAACTTCACAATAAAAACACCCGTGTCTTCAAACCTTCTGTGCTAAAACATCCATTAGAGGAGATGGGCCTACTGTTTTTAGCAGCACCACACAAGCAAGCAGCCAGGCAGGTGAACAAACCCTGGTACTGCTGAAGGAAGGAAGTTGGAAGTCCCCAGCTGCGAGGACACTGACACCTCTGCATGGACACAGGGGTAGAAGGGGAAGACACACTATGTGCCTTACTTGTGGCTATGCCAGTTCTTCTGCCACCTTCCCTGGGCAGAGGTACAGCTAGACCCTGTGCTGAGAAACCCCAGATGCAGTGGGAACATTCCCTGTCTCTTCCATCCTTGCCAAGAACAAACTGTCTTGCAGATACTCACAGATTGTCCATATAGTCTCAGAGACTCATTTATCCCACATCGCACTGCAAGTGCTCAAGCCCAGATGTTTTCTGTCGTTTGTTAGGATTTTCATCTGTTCTTTGAGAAACAATCATTCCCGTCTTGCCCAAGAGATTCTCTCCTTCTTTATCCTATGGAGATATTTTACCTTTCTACAAAAAAAATAATCACTCCCTTTACAGCCGACCTTTTAACTGGGGAAAGACGGCAAGAATCTCTTCACCTCCCGCCTCGTCTTTCCTGCTCATGCACTCTGGCTCGACAGGCTGGCACTGAAACCCTACAGAGGTCTCCCGGTGATGACCCTGCCAAGGCAAACAAGCCTTCTGGAAAACCCTTCCTGTGGTCACCCCCAGCAGATTAAACCATTTGGAGCTTTCTCCAGTTAATTGCTGTTGTGTCCCCTATGGCTTCTAGGTCACACTTTCTGCTCCTGATGTTCAACCACACTTTCATGATCGGTTTATTTTACCCAGGGAAGTCAAAAAGCTCTCAGCTAAAACTGGATTTCGCACACCAAAAATTTTCAGGCCACGCCTTGAAGAGGAAGACAAATTTAGTTTTATGTAATCTTTCCCTGTAATTATTATTAGCAGTGAAGAGTGGTTACATGAACACAGTTGAGCTGAATAAGCTGGTTGTTTTAAGTTTCTCCTGGGAGAAAAAAAAGACACAAGACATCTTTCCGTGATGGATATTTGCTTTGTAAATGTCACCGTGATTTCCAAGCCTGGATTCTCCGAGTGTGCAGCAAGAGCTGCTTCCATAAGAATGGTAGCTGGGGACAGTGAGAGCTACCCACAGGGTGTCTGTCAGGGCAGAGTCTGGCAGCCAAGGCCAGTCCAGCCACCCGGTCAGGAGCAGGGCAACTGGGAAGGTCTGGAGACCAGCCCAGCTGGGGTGTTGCTGGGCAGAGGCTGTCCTTTCCTTGAAATAGAGCATCATCAGAGGCGTGGTTTTGCCAGCTGCTTGCACAGCAGACTTTGGTGGAAAGCAAGGGGAACTGAAGAGACAAATATGAAAAAGAGTGGTTTGTCCATGGCTTTGAAGTGTCAGGAACATGCAGATGTCTGACCACAGGACTGGCTACACTGCTGATCACCTTAAAAGCTGGCGTCGTGGTACCTCTCCTTTTGCAGCTTCAAAACGTGAGACCAGCTTACCGGTGCTGCTTGGAACATTATTTTCCTACCAAACAGACCTGCAACAGAAAGTCATGAATACCTCGACCTGCTCCACTACTCCTCAGCCACACTGCAGAGGGATTGCCTGTGAGCACCGGGTCCGCTGCAGCCAGCGTGTGCTGCATCCGAATGAGAGAAGTGTAATGGACTGAGAAATCTCACAGCTTCATGGGCATCAGGAGAAGAAAGTATGCCATTAAGTAACAACTTGATACACTAGATGGGCTAATGTCTAAATTTATTTCTCCTCAGACAGACAAGTACTTGCATTAAGTAAAAAGCTTAGTGAATACATTAAATACTGGAAATAACACACTAATAGTGTTTACAAGACTTGATGGTGAGGCCTTATTTTTTCAAGATGTCAGTGCCTTTTCTGCTAAAAACTTTGTGACTGTTAAAATTTCTAATGCCTCCACTGTGCGTGAGTTAAATTAACACGAGTCTCAAAACCTAATGAAATTAATTGGGGGAATTCATAGCATCAAAAGTGTGTTTTACATGTCTAGTCACATCTGATTATCATCATGCCCTTCAGAAATGTTACATATTCCCAGCATGTCAGATTTTACATAGAATTACCATTAAACGGTAATGACAAAATCAGAGAACAATGATTAGGATTAATCTGGTAATTTATTTCAGTTTTAAAAGATTAATTATGTTAGTCACAAGCAAGATAAAGTATTTGGACGGTGGCATTAGGTGGTTCTGAATTTAAAAAAATCTTCATTTTATGTTAAATGTATTTCAAAAATTTTCAGTACCATGAATAAGGTAAAATAAAAACCAAAGGAAAAGTATTCATTGCATGGAGTTTGAGGAATTGGTAGTGTTTTGAGATTAAATGGAACTCCTACCTATCTGAAAGCAATTGGGGGTACAAAATTCATAGTAAAGGTGCAGTCCCAGAACCTGCAGAATTACACATCTCTCACATTAATGGAGAAGCCTGTGGGCATGAAAGGAAAAAGTGGATCTAATTCTTCTTCCCGCAGATGGTATGAATTTTGCCAGTGCTTAGTGTGAACAAGACAGATCTTACTAAACACACCCAGGCAGAAGCTCACGTTATCACTTGTTATTTCCCTGGTTTGCACCTAAAGCCAGGACGGCTGGATTCTTACTGTCTTCCCCAGAAGGGAACGCTGGTTTCATGATATTTAGAGTACTTGTTTGGGGCTTGTTGAGGAAGCAGGTTATTGCTAGTGCTCCGGATCCAGAAATGGGATTGTAGAGCTCACTTGAGGAACAGGTTAATTTAATCCAGGTGAAACTGGGAAAGGCACAGCAGCCACTGAGAGCAGACAGCAGGGTGCGACAAGCAGTTTGAGACCCGGATCGCAGTCCATCAGCTCAGCCTAGGATCCAGTTGTGCTAGCTACTGAAAGCTCCTGCCAGTAGGGCTGTCTCACGATCTAGATCAATACGACACATAGAACCATGCCAGAAGCACCATATTACACAAACCTCAGTTTCATGTGGAAAACTAAGGTATAGAGGGCTTAAATATTATGGTGGTGGTTACACAAAGTGAAAATTGAATGTAGGTTTTGTGTGGACAGTGAGCTCCTGCCCCACATCGCCTACTATGCGGAGAGGATAATGCAAACCAGCAGCTGGAGTATGAATATTTCACCCCTGCAAAATTTTAGGCACAATGTAAAGTGAGCTGCAATTAGGAACTCTTCCAAATGTTCTGCAATGTTATGGTCAACTAGTGCTCACCTGTGTTGGTCAAAGGATATTTTGTTGGCTGCACGGATAGGAAAGGAATTCTATTTCATAGAAAAAGACCCGTGCTAATCTGCACCTCCTAAGCTTTGTCCTGTCTCAGTTTTAATTAATACTAATCAATGCTTTGCAAGGACAGAAGTAAGACTGTTCCTCTTTTGAATTCCTTCTTTCTGTAAACCTTTCCTGCCCCAATTAAGCTAATCAACATTCTTACAAAGCTTTTTCATCTGAAACTGTCACTATTCCGTAAATGTGTTCCTATCTACCAATTACCATTTTCTACCCCTCATAACACTTCTTTCTTTTTCATTAGCACTTCAAAATATTCTCACATTCTACACTATCTCATTAAACTGGAATTCTGATTATTTCTATTGTGCTAGCAAGTGTGTCACTAGCACTATAATGGTTATCTTTTTTGTATTTTAACTACACAAATGAAGTAAAAATCAGTTCCATTACTTACGAGGGTTTGTGAGATGGAGCTTCATCAGCAAAAATGTTAAGGTGTTTACAGAGAATGATTTCCAAAAGTACCTAAGCCATTTTAAATAGTGCACCCTATGGGCTTTTAGTAAGCCTGATAGTCATAAAGCACTTTAAAAGTTCAGGGTTTCATTTCTTGACCTGCTGAACCACTTTTTAAAGTAGTGATAAATTACAATATAAACAAAATCGAATTGCTTTACCAGATAATGTCAAGCATAATTCTCTGACAGTCCCAGGTGCTGTAAAATCATTTTTTGACCTTTGATGAATCATTCAGACTGAGTACAGTGATGCCTATATCACAAGTAAGTTGTGGGCCACAATTAATCTTTGGCAAGAGTTCTACGAGACAGTAGGAAAGACAAACTTTAAATGACCAAACGTTAAAGGCCTTTTACCTTCAAAAACATTGGCATTTGTAGATTATTGCTAGAAAGCAGGACTCACGAGTACCCAACAGAGCACATTCAGGCAGGGGTGTCTGGTTTGGCAGCACTGCTTAAACACAGGTATGCCAGCTGTCTTATCCACTTCCTTATTATTACAGAATCATAGAACATTTTGGGTTGGAAGGGACCTTTAAAGGTCATCTAGTCTAACCCCCCTGCAGTGAGCAGAGACATCTTTAATGAGATCACGTTGCTCAGAGCCCTGTCCAACATGACCTTGATTGCAGGGATGGGGCTCCTAGCACCCCTCTGGACAATTTGAGCCAGTGTTTCACCACCCTCATTGTAAAAAATTTCTTCCTTATATCTAGCCTGAATCTATCCTCTTTTAATTTAAAAACATTAGCCCTAATCCTGTCACAATAGACCGTGCTAAAAAGACTGTCCCCATATTTCTTATAGGCCCCCTTTAAGTATTGAAAGGCCCCAATGAGGTCTTCCCAGAGCCTTCTCTTCTCCAGGCTGAACAACCCCAACTCTCTCAGCCTTTCTTCATAGGAGAGGTGTTCCAGCCCTCTGACCATTTCAATGGCCTTTCTCTGGACCTATCAAATGTTAGAGCACTATCGGCCACTAGACGAATGACAGATGCTCTCTCTTAAGCCCTATTCCTTCCCAAAGGGGAAGAGAAAGGGAATAGGGGAGAGACTTGTGGATTGCAAAATAAAACTAAAACAGCTTTAATGAAAATAATAACAATGAAATGAAATAAATATACACAAAACCAATATTGAACCGACCCCCCCCCCGATGGCTATTACATCACTGTCACCACTGATGCTGTGCAGCAGGCACTGGGGAAGTCCCAGACTGGACTCGGTGGCAGACAGGAACCAGATTCAGGAGCTGGATTCAGGAATGCATGTTTTGGGACTGAAGGCAGAAGAACAGACAGAGTCCTCCTCAGACACTGGCCACTGAAGACGAGCTTGACCCACGTGATCCCTCAGCTTTATACTGAATATGATGTGTATGGGCTGGAATCCCTCCTTGGTGAGTTTGGGGTCACCTGTCCTGTGCACTCCCCCCTGCAGGTTCCGCCTTTTACTTTCTGCACCCACAACATGGCACACAAGACTTAGCAGTGACCATGGTCTGCACAGGAGCGGGTATAAGCAAGAGCTTTTCTGCACACCAGTCCTTGGTAGTAACTATAAATATCAAGCTATCACTTCTAGAAGCAGACACTGTCTGCAAAAATATGCTGTTAACTTCAGAAAGTGCAGTCACTTAGAAGAGACTTGGCTGAAAAGTAAAATCACTGAACAGAATTAGTTCTGTTCTAGTTCAAACCAGGACAAAGACAAAAATACTTATGTCAAAACTGAAGCTCTGGTGAGCGGCCAGACTGGAAGGTGACTGCCCTAAGGGGACGACGAGGGTAGCAAGTACCTTGGAGCTCTCTGCAGGGGACTGACATAAACCTGACTTTTGTGGAAAAACTGAAATGACAATTCTTTCTATCAGTAAGAAGGCTCCAAGTATTTGTTAGGTATCTGATTTACATTGAGCTAAAAGCATTAAACCAAAAGCAATGTATAACCACTTAAATAAAAATTAATTTTCTTCCCTGTTACCCAAGTTTTCCTACAGTAGTTTATGACACTGTAAACCTTCTGAGTTTCTCTCATTGCCTTTAAATCATTCTCGGAAAATGAAGATACTCAAATACATATAGCAACTATAGGAAAAAAAGGTATCCACCTTCTTTTCATTTGGATAAGTTCTATATCAAATTATCAATATATATCATGTAATTTTGAAAAAGATAGGGCTGGATCTGCATCCTTTTTTCAGCTGTTTTGGGCCACCAGTAATGAGTTTTCATTTTTTTATATTTTAGATAATGGGTAGTAGAGGATTTTGACTTCAATAAAGAAAAAAAATAATTCTAGATGTATTTATTCTTTGCATAAAATGAATTTTTACTTTAAATAGTTTCTCTCACACAAGAGTGAGATCATTGAAATCAGGGCAGAAAAGTCCACAGTACACCCTGACACATGATTCAACATATCTAAGCTCTAAAAGCTGAGTCTATTTGTCTAATCATACGTTATTTGTAACATTGAACATTTGCTTCTACACTGCACTGTTCAAAGCCTTTCCTTTCCAACCAATTTCAGTGCATTAAGAGCACCAGAAAAAGACTGTACTTCCCTCTGATTAAAAGAAATCTGATACTGAAACTGGAACTGATTGAGACTCTGCCCAACTGTTCAGAGAACCAATTATTTTACACATTAACCTAAGCTCCCCTCAGCAGCTACTGCAAGCGAAGGACATGTCAGCTCCTGGTTTAAGATGAAGACAAAATACCGCCACTGTTGAATTATCACGGGCTCCATCTGTGCTGAAATTTAAAACGGACTCCAAATAAAAATGTGTTTACAGAATTTCACATTTCAGAGTATACATCTGCCCCCGAGTTGTTTTTCTACACCTCACATTTCTTTTTCTCATGGATCTGAAGTAAGCTTGAGGTACAGTAAATTTTCCTAGTGATCCAAATTTTTCCTAAAGAATTTAGACATAAACCCCAAGAAATTGTTAGAATTCCTTTTGTTGTTATGCAGTTGAATTAGTGTATGCAACACTGAGCAAAGTGTCAAAATGTGGACGGGCTGGCTTCTTTGGGAAGATTAGCACAGATTCCAAATCAAAATAACCTGAATTAGATATATTACTTTGTTGCTAAAAGTTCTTCCAGGGATTCAAATATTGAAGCTGAATTCAAAAAGAGAAGAGAAACCCACAATCTAATAGCTAAATGAAACAGCAGCTGTACAAACTCTTCCAAAAAGTCACTCAACTGCATTGACATTTCTGGCAGAAGAGAGAAATTAATTGTACATTCTGATTCCCAGTGTGACTACAGCGTCTCTTAGGGCTAAATTACTCCTTGTGATCTGCTCACTTAAGTGTGAAATATTAGAGGATGCCAGTAGAAGGCCACCCTCATTTTGGAGGAACTATGCTAGTGGGTCTGCATCTGACTCCTGTTTCATTACACAGACCTGCATGGTTGTTTTAAATACTCTTTATTTTCTGTCCCTTGTTAAGAAATTGCTGTTTGGAGCTACTGTGCTCCTCGTTCCACAGGATGTCACTGAAACGTAAATTTATTCTTTGTACACAACGTGTATGATCTCTGGTAACATTTGAGGATTCCTTGATCTGGAAGTCAGACACCTTTGTTTAGTGCTGCAAGGAAACAAGGCGTGTTGGGGTCATGTCCATGTGTCTGCCCTTCTCCTCATCAGAAGTAACAGGGCTGATGTCACCTGTATTTGACAGAAGAGAGAGATTTCAGAGATGTAAGGCTTTGACACTGCACGTAGGCTCTGAGAGCCGATTTGACCTGATTGAAGAGACTTTCTTTGGGCAATGGGGACCTACCTACCCTCTGCACAGTGCAGAGATACTTTAACTGGTGGCAACTGAACTCCAGTGTCAGAAGCAGCAGCAGCCCAGCTGTGGCCCTGTGAACTAAAATATTGCATTGCCTATTATTTGAGGTAGGGTGCAGACTAACCTGGAACTAACCTGGGTATCTCCACGTAGGTTAGATGCAGTCAGAATGATGACTGAGGATGATAGGGACCTCTGTCAGACATTTCTGACACACAGTGCTTGCTGAATAATTCAGAGTACTGTGAGCATAACCAAGGAAATATTGAGTGGGGACTCATCATTTTGATGAGTCTGACATTTTATTTTTTTTTAATGAAACAACTGCAAGCACCTAGCTGCCAGGAAAGAGTCGAGAGTCAGAAGGGATCTCATGGTGAAATTGTAGTCATCTGAAGTTTGCCTTAAGGTCCAAGCAGTATATTTTTAAACAGAGACCAAAACAAAAAAATGCTAAGAGAAGTTTGTGACTGATTTACAACTGATGAACCCATCTTGGATTTTTGATGGCTTAAGCGAAGAAAGAAAAATCATGGTTACAACCTGGGACAAAATTCTCACAGCCTGGGAAAACCAATGCTTATTCTTTGAAAAATAATTAGAACAAAGGAAGTCATACAGCCTATGAAATGTATGAAGCCTGACCAGTGGTAATGACATAGGTATGGAAATAAGAGAAAATTTAGGCCTTAAGTATGCTATAAAAAAGCCAAACAACAATCCCCCAAAATAACTAAGAGAAGAAAAGCACCAAGACCTCAGAGTTTAAAAAGGCTACATAGATCTCATGTGGCATAGAAAAACAAGGCAAAACAAGATAGGAACCAAGCTGTAAGACCGTGGATTTTTTTTACTTAGGAGAGGTTTGCATATGTCAGTAGAGCAGAAAAGTCCCAGGCAGTGATGACCAGCTAGCTGAGCATTACAGTAGTCCCACTGAAAACACTGAGACTTCCTTTGCATCACATTATAAGGCACATAGTGAAACATTTTGGTTTGTTAGCTCAGGGCAAAGGATTTCACACAAGCCAAAATGCTGTGTTAGTGAAAAAAAAGTATTATAAATGTCAGGTAACAACTAGAAAACATACACAGAGATGCTCAATTCCTCAGAGGACACAAAACTCTATATTGGCAAATCCCTAGGCTGTAAGAAGGTGAGGCATTTATTTTAAGGTACACACCATCAAGCCACGGTCATATCTTTCAGGGATAAATTTTTTGTTTTGTGAAACTTCACTTCCTACCTATTTTTTTTCCTCACATATTTTTTGGATTTGTTTTTAATGATAATGTGCATTTGGTCCTCAGCTATTCCTTCAAATGTCATCCATAAAACGTAAATCCAGAAGATCTGATAGCCAAACATCTTTGATATTTGGTCTTGGACAAATTTTCTTTTACAGTATCCTTTACAATGCACATGGGTAATATGTGAAGAAGGAGACAGCAGGAACCTGTAAGTTTGAAAGGTGATTTGCACTCCTCAGGTGCAGAAATAGCTATAAAAATAGGAGATTTATGATATAATTTACTCCTTCATTAAGCAGCAGACACTGTTAAGTGTCAGCCAATGGCTGTAAGGATCTCAGTATTGGCTCTGCTTAGTGGCTCATTAAAAACTGATAAAAGAAACAGCAGTCTCACTTAAGCTAAACCTGCTACTTTTCCAAATGAAGTATGCTGTCAGATTTTGACAAATGAGGATATCTATCTATTTGGATGCATGTGCAACTGCTGAATGTTTTGCTAAAATTTCAGAAATATCACATAGTGAAAAACCTGTTAAGTCGGTTCTGCGTAATACGCAGTGAAGTACAATGCTTAATATTTTCTTCACCTACTGAATCTTTTCTTTCTAAAGAAAGGTGTGGTATTTGACACCTCTTTTGGTAGAGATTCAATGAAGTATGCACCGTTCTCTGCTACAGCTTCACCGCTGGCTTCCACAGTCTGTATTCTGTCTAATTTCTGAGTCACAGATGACCTTGCAAGCAATCTACTTTTATTACTTTCTGTCAGATAGCTGGGCTGATGTATAACTCTATTTCTATAAACAGGCTGTTTCCTCAGCAGGTATCTGAATTTTATCAAATGTATCATTTTTCAAAGAAAGCACTTGATACAGGCACGGTTCCTCTGGTTTTAAGAGCAGTCTGTACTTGAAAGAGACAATCACCATTACAAATTTTTTTCCTGCTAGTAGTATGTATCATTGCATAGAGATTCCTACATAATGTTACATATTCATAGGAACACACTCAAGTTGCATTTGTATTGTAAATGTATGCATGCAAAATAGGCATTTGCACAAGCAAAAGATAAAGGATTGCCCAAATTCAAGGGGGTTTGGCATAACTTAGTCTGATTCTCCATATGTAAACATCCAGTCTTACGCATCCTAAACATGATGCCATTTATGTCGACTTCAAAATCTGGGACATTTACTGTGAACATTTTGTGCAGAGCAAAAGAAGGAAGAGCTATGGAGACCCCAAAGGTCTACTTTTCAGACTGTCAGGGCTTCGAAAAGTTATGCATATCTTAGCAGTGAAATGTAAGCTGTCGGGACATACATCGCCTCTGGGTAGTTGCTGTGAATGTCTAGGTACCTTAAACCTTCCTGACCTCTGAGATGTCACTGACACAATTCTAAATTTCCCAAAGATGTAAGGGAAGAACAATCAAGGCGAGTCTAATGCACTGCTAAGTTTCCAATTGTCCAAACATCAATCTGACCACCACTGTTTCACTATGGCTAGAACATTCACTTTCTTCAGGGTGTGCAGTGGGATAGATATCAGTGAGAATTGTGTATTTGGTAACAAGCAATTTTGGTTATTCATGCAATGCAGATTCGAGAGAGAGAGATTTTACAAAGATTTGCCAGTTATTCTTTTGAGTAAAAGGATAAAATACAAAATACACACATCTCAGTGGACCCACTGAACCCCTTACTGAGGCAGACTACTTAGTAAAGAAGGCAGATGTATCTAGCAGAGAAGCCTGAGTCTAAATACATCATTTCCGCCACATTAAATTTGAGCCATGATGAACCACAGAGATACTTCTTATTCCTGGAAATTTCCAGTGGCAGATACGGTTGCTCAGTTTATCTCATGTGGCTATGTCTCCTATTAAGACATAGAATTACAGAATCATAGAATGCTTTGGGTTAGAAGGGACCTTTAAAGGTCATCTAGTCCAACCCACATCAACTTTCGGGCCCCGCAGTCCACACTGTATATCTTTTAATCCCCACAGAGGCCTCAGTCTCCTTAAACTTTTCAGTGTCTCAACCTATTACCCGGGCAGATTATGGCCACACCAGCGCTGAGGAGCCACGTGAATCTCCCACCATTGCTGTACTGCAGCCTTTAATCACAGTTATTAACAGGCAGTCACTGGGCTGCAGCTCCTTGTTTTCAAGGCGATTACTACACACGTCTTCTGAGCACCAAATGCAATCTCTGCGACGTCTCTTGGTTCCAGCAGAAGAAATCAGTACTAAAGTCGCATTGGGCCAGATGTTGTTCCTCGACACGGCAAATAAATATTACATATGCAAAACTGAATAACGACAGATTGTATCTGCAAGCGACAAAACAGTTCTTTCAAATCAAAGTTTCTCTCCTCACAAATAAGTAATTGTGATAACAATTATATAACAATAAATAATTGTGATAACAGTGTCTTTCAGTAAGGCAGCAGGGCCGCATGCTGCGCTGTCTTGAGTTTTGGATAAATAAACCCATTCCCTCTTGTTTATTGGATGAATAAACCTTTGGGACATGTGACAGTGTACAGCTAGAGCACGATGACTCAACATTCAAGCATTTATAATCAACACTTTGAAAATTAAAATACCTAATTAATACTTGGTAAACATTAGCTAATTGAACCTTACAGTGCTCTCAAGAACGTAGCTACTACTATTTATACTCGATAGATACTGACCGTGCAGTTAAGCTGCCTGCAGCCCCTGATGGAGTTGATCTCAGAGCCACGATTAGCGCTCAGGAGCTCCTGACTCACGGTGCAGTTTCATGTTACAGTGAACCTGATCTAACAGCAAGCTGTGGCTGAAAACAAACGCCTGCTCACCATCTCCCCCCGGGCTCCTCTTGCCCATCTTGCACTGGATTTAGCAGTCATGCAACCACACAGCCAAGCCGCCTAACGCTTCATGTCAGACACCCTGAACCTCCTGCAGATATATGGGGCTCCTACCTCTCAGGGAGACTGAATTCCCTGCACATGCAATGTGGATATCTCTCTACATCAGCAGGAAGTCCAGCATGTTAGACTTGTTCATGTGGGTGGCATAAGGAATGGGCAGGCATTGCAGCTAGAGCCTCACCAGCCCTTAGGATGGCCCTGCAGGATGGTCCTCTTACCTACAAAGTGTTCTGCTAGAAGAAACTCATCTTGTGCATAGGTATGAAGTGTCTGTAGGCTGACAGGGGTAGCTTTAATCCCAGGTTCCTAGGAAAATATTTCCTTTCTGCCTTCCTGTCTTTAAGATTTTTGAGGCGTTAAGGAGATGTCACCATGGTTAACATTTTGCTGCTGTTTGTGCTGTTTCATAGTAAGAGTAATTAATTGTTCAGATTTGCCAATAATTTTTGTCTTTGATGAAACAGCTGTAGGTTTTTTCTTACCTTTTCAGAGAAAATATTTTAAGATATATTTTAATCAGGGGCAATTTAATTTCTTTTTCATTTTGTCACAACTTAGTAATAGAATTATATCTAGGAGTTACATTCCTCTGAAAACAGAGGAACAGTCTGCGTTCCAAAATTTACCTCATAAGTATATATTGATAATTGCATATCTAATAGTGAGGCTGTAATTACGATCATCCCCACGGCTCAGGTTATTTTTAGCTCTGAGGTCATAAGCACACTCAGTGACTCAACCAACCAGTGTAACTCTTAACCACTTGGTTTATCGTTGCTAGTTCTAATACTTGAAATAAATTCATTAAATAAGTATTCATATTTGGTCATCTGGATGCAAATAAAAATACTATTTCCAAACTCCTACGCTAGAGGTACTTTGCCCTCCCTCCAACTATACAGCTCCGACTGTCAATTTCAGTTTTTCTTGGGGCTGTAGATTTCCAGACCTTTCTGTGGCTTTTTTTGAGAAATTGTCTCATCTTTGGGATGTTCACCCATCCCAAGCAGCAGGCGCTGCCTCCCCTCCCATCCACAACAACATGTAAACAAAGGACAAAGCACTGAAAATCTCCTCAGATCTTTGATCTCTTCCTCGCAGGAGCCCATGAGACTGCTAATCTGTTGCTGCTCGTGCTTTCTGCATCCCCCATATCTTCATGTGCCTGCAAGCCATCCACATCTCCAGCTTTTCAGATGAGCGTTCCAGCTCTTTCATATTTGCTTCTCTCCTCCCCGTGGCAACTGCTCCTCTTGTCATCCCTCTGTTTTTCGTACTCCATTGTACACCCCATGAGCCTGCCATTCCACCTGCCTTTCTCCAGTTCTCCTCCTTTATTCTCCTTCTCATACTCCCTGACATATCTGAGCATCTTTCCAGCTTTTAGCACTTCCAAAGTTTCTTCCTCCTTCTATCCTCTACATGATCCTCTCTCCAGATAAGGTCTCACTTAACCCCTTTTCGTACATGTGTCTCTGGCATCTTGATTTCAGCCCTTCCACTTACTTTCAGAGTTCTGCACTCCTGACTGGACTCCTCTCCCCTTCTGGCTTCAGAAGATACCATGAACAGCGCTAGGAAAAAACAAACAAACAAACAAAACATTAAAAAAGAGACTTTGTACTAATGGACCTAAGAAAATTAAAACTTTCCTGATAGAGATCACAAAAGAAAAAGCTTTAAGCTCCACAGGTATACAAAGTCTGTAACTTAGCACTTTCTTCAAGGTTAATTTCTTTATGGATATTAACCACAAAGTCCTTTTGAGAAAAAAAAAAAAAAAAGAAGAAAAGAAAAAAAAAAAGGTGATTTTAGATGTCATTCCAATACAGTACACTTTACAAAGATAATTTAGATAATTAAGATATTGGTGGCAACAGTCTCCAACCTTTGTAAAGTTCTCGGAAAAAAAGCCTTTGGTCAACACAACTTATCCTGGAGTGTAATGACTCAGCAATTGCTATTTTTATTTTTATTTTTATTTTTATTTTTTTTTGTGCTCAGTGATTTCTAGAACTAGACTTTGCATCTGTGAGGAACAAACAGAAAACTGGAGCACTGAGAAGCAAAGTTCATCTGAGCAGCTTAAATTTTTTACACGTTTTCTGAAATATTTTACAAACAGTGAACTCAGTTTTCAAGTTCATTCCGAAAGTCCTGGTTTTATGTTTTGCTTTTTGGACAGCTGTAGTATCTTACAGCTGTCCGTGTAGGGTTTGTGGGTCTTTTTTGTTACCCTTAAGTTAACAGGGTATGTTGGCAACCTAAATTCCAGATGCTGCACCTCTTGCACATCAAATACTACCAGGGATTAATTAAGAGTTATTTTTCATACTTGCCTGATGCTGAATTACAGGTATTAGTCAGCGACATACCATGAAGGTGTTTGTATTGAGAAACAGAACCAAGGAGAGGGCTTTGGCAGCAGGCCCAGCCTCCTTGACCAGGAAGGATTCTGTTTGACTAAGGGAGTGCCGGTTTGGTTTTCAGTTTTCTTATTGCCCCTGATGGCTTTAATTCAGTTTGGGGACCTTTCTTGTTTACCTGGCTCTCAAGAGCGAACCTTCAGCCCTTGAAAACCGCAGAAATCTTTATTGCACTGGAAACATCTTGTGGTGTGAAAACGCTTTGAGCTGGGCCAGGCTGGTCAGCTCGGGCCGGGACACCAAAGATCACCTAGTTCCCCTCCGTACCACGGGCAGGGAGCAGCAGAACCGCACACTGCGCGGCCAGGGCCCCGCTGGGGCCTTACTTACGGCTTTCAACCAGGCGGCTCCTCCGCCGCCCTTCACGACAAGCAGGGGCGACACCACCCGCTCCTCAGCGCGGGAATCTCACCGCAGCCCGCCGCCGTCCCGCCCTCGCTCCCCATTGGCTGGTGCCGCAGAGAGGGGCGGGGCTTGCCTGTGGCGCCTGACGCATGCGCGGTGCCCTCCTTCCTGTTTGCACCGCTTCGTTTCCGGGTCGGCGGGGGAAGCGGTCGGTGGTCGCCGTTGGGACCGCGGCGCTGCCTTAGCCGGGGGCGGAGGAGCGGGGCTCGGGCCCCCGCCGCCGCCCGGGCTAGAGGCGGGGAAGGGCGCGGGGGCGGCGGCCGTCGCCACCGAGGCGGCATAGCGCGGCGGGGCCGGGGCAGGGCCGCGGGGAGGCGGCGGCGGCGGCCTCCACCACCGAGGCCTGGGCCGGTCCGCCGCCGCCGCCGCTCGGCCGATGCGCCCGGAGCGCCCGCCATGGACAAGATCCTGGAGGGGCTGGTGAGCTCGTCGCACCCGCTGCCGCTGAAGCGAGTGATCGTGCGGCGGGTGGTGGAGTCGGCGGAGACGCCGCTGAGCCAGGCGCAGTGCCGCGCCATGTTCGCCCTCAGCACCCGGCTGGTGCTGCAGGGCCCCGACCCCTTCCAGCGGCAGGTGGGGCGGCAGGTGCTGGAGGCCTACGGCCGCTACCACCGCGCCGAGTTCGAGGCCTTCTTCAACCGCGGGCTCGTCCTCGGCCTCCTGCAGCGCGGCTACGGCGAGCTGAGCAACCGCGACCCCGCCATCCTCGACTACATCCAGGCGGGGCTGCGCCTCATCATGAGCTGCCCCTCGGTGCTGGAGCTCTTCGAGCTGCTGCAGGTGGAGGCGCTGCGGTTGGTGTGCGAGCGGCCGGCGCCGCCGCTCTGCGCCCGCCTGTGCCAGCTGCTGGGAGACTTCCCGCAGTGTTTGCCCCGCGGCAGGAAGCTCTCGCTCGCCTTCTGCCAGCAACTGGTGCGCAGCATCGCCCACTTCCAGAGCCAGGGCAGCCGGGAGGCCGAGCTGCGCCTCTACGTCTCGCAGGTGACGCAGGTCAGTGGGCTGCTGCGGAGCGTCTGGAAGGCCGAGCCCGACACGCTGCTGCCCTCCCTGCAGGAGCTCTTCGCCGTCATCTCCGCCGCCGGTGAGCGAGGGGGCGGGGGGGCGGTGTAGGGTAACGTGGGTGCTGGAGAAGAGCAGTGGGTTTGTTGACAGATGGGGAAAAGTTCTGCCGCTAGCATCGGTCGCTTGGCAGACATTGCTTCTGAGCTGTTGCTTCCTCGTCCAGTTATTAAAATGCACCCTTTGGGCTGGTGAGAAGGCAAAGCCCTTTTTTCTCTTTTTTTTTCGTTTCCCTCAAAGAAAAGCTGAAGGGGAAATGGTGATTTTTGTAGCTGCAGAACAGCATGGTTTTTTTAAAAAAACTCCTGTTGTAATGGGTTAAGTGATATACTAGAGTAGAGTTTTGTGAGTCCTGTTAGGAGAAAGTAAAACTCAGTATGAAAAGCTTCTCTTTCTCCTTGCTCCCTCCAGGGGGTTATGTAAGGTCTTGGAACTGTTCAGTCTACAAAACTGGAGTGAATGTAAGGAATATACATCAATATAAAACTTGGTTATTTCAGGAAGGATTCCCTGCCTGAGTAATGTAGATGCAATTGTAAGTAGGTCCTGTCTGATCTCCAAAATCTGTGAAGTATGCTATTAGCTCATACTGGAAAGTGCTTTTGCTATTAAGGCAGCTGGGAAACTTAACTTTACAATGTATTTTACCACAGCTGGTATGGTTAGCAGGCAGTTGTTGAGATAAAACATGGGAAATAGCTGCGTTGGATCTCTAAGCATAATACTAAGTATGATAACAATTGTCCAATTGGTGGTACTTAGAAAAGACAACAAACCTCTACTGAGGTTGGACGAGTAAGTTCACAGGCTGTCACTTTGTTGTGTGGATGTTAGATGAACAGGAGTTTGTATTTCTGTGCTATTCACTGACCTTAATCCATTGGAACATTTTTGGTTCGGTTTTTGGTGATAGAATGGTAGATGTAGGATAGACTCTGTCTCAAAACTTTGCATCTGTCATGAAGTTTTAGGGTAAAGCATGTATTTTCTGTGGGTTTTTCTTTTTAGTTTCTTACATTATGTCATGTTCAACTATTACAGATACTTCATTTGAACCTTCCGTTGCCCTAGCAAGTCTCGTGCAGCACATCCCATTACAGATGATTACAGTACTCATCAGGAGCCTTACTACTGATCCAAATGTGAAAGATGCAAGTATGACTCAAGCTCTGTGCAGGTACTGTGTTTCATTGTAAAGGGGGGAAAGTCTCTTTGTTACAATCAAGCTATGAAACAAGCCCTTGTTTTCAGAAGTTCAATCTTTATGGTTTTCTGAGAAGCAGAGTGGCCCTCTCACATGATTGTCTTACCCATCCTCTCCTTCTCTGAAGAGATGAGACAGTTAGAAATTAGTTTTACTGCTTCATTTTGAGGTGGTTTGTTTTTTTCCTGCTTGCATATCTTCATGACTTTTTAGTAAGATTCACAGGTGATGGCCTCTATTTCTGTCTTCACTTGAGCTTCCAGAGGCTTTTTGGGTGTTCCTTGAGTAATAGAATAGGAAAGATGTAAAAACAATTGCCTATTATGCTCCTTGTCACTCATCTAAACATGAGCAAATGTTATTAGTAGCGCTGTTGGCTGTGATTCACATTGCAATCTTGATTAGTATCCTTAGATATGTGAATAATAGCGATGCAGAACCAGTGGGAGCGAGATGAAGACCTTTTTGAAGTTCTTTGAATTATTTTTTTTTTAAAGCCTGTGGAAGAAGCTGTTATTGTTCACTGAAGGGTAGAAAAAGGAATGAAGCACTCAAGAGGCTGAATTTCATGTCTGCTGTATTAGTTTTTTTAACAGCATGCATTTGAGTGTAGTATTTACAAATTCATGTTGTGTGACACTTGCATATCTTGGTGAGATGCTGAAGTGTTTTTCACACTGAAAACATTCCTTGTATTTGCATTAAATTAAGATGACTTATTTAATTTGCAAACATAATTAATGACAAGCAGAATTTATGTTATTATTTGAGATAAGAGAGATTGTTCAGGGACTTTAAAGGGATTTGCTTGACTGAAGAGATTTTAACAAAACTGTGTGCCCAGTCTAAGATTCAAAGCTGGGTAATTAAGGAGTGTTTGTGCATCCTAATAATTGGCCAGTAGTATGCTGGTGATTAGTTTTCACGTTAGTGCAGTTTTAACATCTGTGTTTTATTACCTGCTTCAACACAATGTGATGGTGTTGTTACTGCCTTAGATGGGCTTTTCTGTATGTCTCTGCTTAGGCAAGTAATGCAGTGCTGAGCCTTGGGTGTTAATAAGACGTGTTACTAAATAAGTGCTTTTTATTAGTGCTAGCTGAGTGGTGGGTGTTTCCCTCTTCTTTTTGAAATGGCAGTGCCATCTTGCTTGATTTGTTCGTTCTTCAAAATAATACTTGGTTTTAAGAGCCTCTAGTGCAGTTCCATGGAACTAACTTTTTAGGTACCCCTTATTTTTGTTTGTAGATATTGTTGTGTCGACACTGTATCCAGTTTCTTTTCCTACTCTGGCAACTCTTGGTATTAATAGCTCTCTTCTAACTCAGAGGAGTAATTGTGAGAAGGATAATGCAGCTGGAATGTCTGGAGCACCAGATGACAAATGTTGTCATCAAGCTTTCATCATTCCCAAGAGATGCAGAGCTCTAGGTACAACAAGGTCTCCTGATGAGCATCAGCTGAGCTCTGGTGGCTGCAAATTAGAGACCTTGTTGCTCATTTCCTAAAGATGACTTCCATGATCCTGAGGAACTTCTCTCTGAAGTTGAACACAGATTAGACAATCTGTAATTAGAAGACTAATAAATTCAATCTATTCAGTAGGGTGTTATATTAGGCATGGATTTGTATGAGAGAGGGTGTTTGCTTTTTGGCATCACTGAGCTGTTCTTAATTGGCACAGCAGGCTCATATAAACCTTACCTGAAGCACCAGTGAGGACAAGAAAACTGCTGAATCTTTTCTGGGGTATGTGACTACTTCAAGGGTCTACTTCAGAGGCCTCAGAGGAGGTTGACTGCCTATATTCAGTATCCTGACAAGTATAATGCTTGTTTGCACTTTAGCCCAAGTATCTTTGTTAAGAGAAACTGAAAAGTTTAAGAGAAATTAGAAATGTGACTGTGCCCTTTGCCCTGTTGGTCAAAATGTAAAATATTGTAGAAGATGTTATTTTTTTTGGAGGGTGCTTGATAGTCTGACAGTCTTCTCTTGTGGTGTTTTTTTTTGTTGGTTTTTTCTCTGATTTGAGAGATTTTCACCTGAGCTACCAAATTCTTTGTCTGATGTGCCTAAGATGTTTTTTGTACAAGATCTTACTATCTGAGGTTGCACAGATATTTTTTTCATCTATTCAGAGATAATCAAATTCTGGTACGTAGATGGTATCAGACCTGCTCATTTTAGAGTGATAAGAGGCAGAAAGTCCTGTTGAGGCTTTTAAGGTTCTCTTTATCTGGCCAAATGTAAAAAACATCCTTTGTGTTTTTATTCACTATCATCACATCCTGTATTAATATCTGCCTTTGTATTAAAAATGCAGTCATTGATTGCAATAGAGCAGGAGTCAAATAAATGTGATGCAGAGAGGATTTAGTAACCAAAATGTGTAATGATGTATTGGATCTGACTGAGATGGAGTTCATTTCCCCATAGCAGCCCTCCCAGTGCTGTGCTGTGCACTGGGAGCTGGAAGGGTGCTGTTAACACACCCGTGTTGAGGCTGCTGCTGAGCCGGGCTCACACAGCACCAAGGCTGCTTTTCCAACATTCCCCCCTCAGTGGGATGGGGTGGACAAGATTTTGGGAGGGCACACAACTGGGACAGCTCACCCAAACTGACCAAAGGGATATTCCATGCCATATGATGTCAGCTTAACAACTAAAGCTAGAAAAAGGTAGGGTATCAGCTTATCCTCCAGAGCAACCACTCAGTGTTTGGAGCCCTGCTTCCTGGAAAAGGGGCCAAACAGTGCCTGCTGATGGGAAGCAGGGAATAAATCTTTTTCTTTTGCTTCCACATGCAGCCTTGCTTTGATCTTCATTAAAGTGCCTGTCTTAATTCACAAGTTTCATCTTTTTTTTTCTTCCCCCTGGTCTAGCTGAGAGGAGGAGGGCAGTAGTGACAGAGTTGTAGTGGGCACCTGGTGTCAAGCCACTGCAAACATTTTCCTACTGGATCTCAGATTAGGTACTGCTTAGGACATTCTCAAGCATGTCTGCAATTGTATTTCTGTTTCCAATTCTGCCTCTTATTTTTGCTTTGTGAAGCATTGGCTCTGCTTTTAAGAGCATAAATAGTTTTTAAAGATGGGAATTTAATCTGTATTAGCTATACAGAGAAGGAGGCTTCTCTTTAGCAGATTAATCATACTGAAGTAATAGCCAATGTCCTATTAGTAACATTAAGTAGTAGTTAATTACACTGACTGGAGACAGGATGGTCCATCACATAAGCAGAGCAATGGGGTGGAACATGGGAAGGCCCAGTTCTCACACAAAAGCACTGTTTTTCATTTGGTTCTTGTGAGTCAGTGTGGCTGAAAGTGCACATAGTATAAAGATGGTGGTTAGGTAGTTAAGAACAGTAGTTCTAATGTAGGACTCCACAGAACACTCTTTAGTTGTCTATAAAGTTAATTAAGAAAACCAAGTGCATTGTCATTAGGCTTAAATGATCTGGGGAGAGGGAAGTTTGAAGACAGCAGGATGTTGAGGTTTGGGGCCTGTTTTTGGGTTGAGGTTAATTCTTTGCAGGAAAAAGAACTTTAGGCCTACTATTTTTTTTTATTTGATTAGTTGTTTTTACAAGTACATGGAAAAGGTGATCAGAATAAACATGTCTGGATTTAGCATCACGAGGAAGTGAGAGCCTCGTATAAATTCAGAGCAATTATGATGTTGCTGTGTTTTTTTCCAAGTTGTTTTTGCAGTAATTAGTGAGAAACACAGTAAGATCTGTGCTTTATTGTTAAAAGGGTACTGCTAATGATTCTGTGTCTTAGAGGAATCTTTGAATGTTATTTGTGTAGGTAGTATATAATTCTAAGATACGTAACTTTTAGAATGTGTGAGCTATACATTTTTCTGATCTAGATTATAAACTCCATGGAAAAATTATTTTGTTTATGGTGATAACACATGCCCAGAATACATGTCTGGTGTTGGTAAAGACTGTGGCTTTCTCTTTAGTTAGGAAACTGAGGACTGCAACTCTTGTTTCAGTCTCTTTGGAGCTCTTTTCAACTTCAGGCAGAACATACTTTTTGTTTGGATTGATAATCAGTAACTATGCCTATTCATAGTGATAGTGACTGTGGGTTAGACTGGTTACTTGTAACCTTTTTAGTTTGGTGCTAGAATTTAGCCTCTTGAAATAAATAATCTTTATGAGGAGCTTTTTCAGAAAACAAGAAATATACTTCTAACTTGCTGTTTTCACGGAGTTATAGACTGGAATCGTAGAGTTACAATAGATGGAGTGAAGCCTTTGGAAATCACCTGGTCCAATCTTGCTCAAAGCAGTGCCAGCTTCCAAGTCAGACGTTTGTTGCTCAGGGCCATGTCCAATTGAGTTAAGAGCTTTCTGCAAGGATGTAGATGCTTCAGCCTTACAGTGTAACTTGTTTCAATGTCTGACCACCCTCATGGTGGAAACATTTTTCCTTGCACTTTGTTAATGGTGCCTCATCTGGTTTGAAGAAGGGGATCTTGAGGACAAATAAAGAAAATCCAATATATTACCTGGTAAAATCTCAAAAGACTAGAGCCTAAATGTCATGTTTTAGCTGGCACTGCCTTCTGATGTCATCTGGGTCTTAGAATTGCTTCAGCTGATCTACCTGTTTGTCTTAAGTATCACTGTCGATTGTCGCATTAATTTGGAAGGATAAAATACCCCCGTTTTCCATTGCTGATACTTCACTGTATTTTCTAGGCACTTCACTTTTCCTTTTTCTTAGCTGTAGTGAAATTCCTCCTTGTGAGGCACATGTAGACCCCAGGCTGCTGATAGCAAGTATAAGAACCTTCTAACACCTGCTGCAATGTATTTAAAAATTACTAGATTTTACCTTTTTTAACTGAGAGTATTTGAGTTGGCATCTAGGAATGTAGTTCAAAGTTCAAGAGGCTTTCTTTTCAAATTTGAACTGAATAGTCAGTTTTAGTCTGGCTTGGGATAGAAGGTGTAGAAAGGCAAGTTCCCAGGTACAGGCACTTTGTCACCTGTAGTAGTTGAGTTTTTCCCACAGAATGAAAGCGTTATCTTAATGTCTATAAAACGAGGGGTTATATTCTTAGATAACAGATAACAATGTACATAATACTTAATTTTATGTGCATATGTATTGTGGGAGGGGGGTGTATTCACCTTTTATATATTAAATAGATTATTATTAGTTACTGAGTTGAATGACATGATATGTAATTAATCATTTTACTACTTGTCTAACATTCTTGCACTACTTCTTGTGAGTCTCTACATAACTAACTACCTGGGTAATATATAGCATCTTTTTGTTGAGATGAAAATTAGTGGCCTATTGACATATGTCTTTTGTCTTATTTTTTTTGTTTTTCCTTAATCTTTCAGAATGATTGACTGGTTGTCCTGGCCTCTGGCTCAGCACGTGGAGACATGGGTGATCGCGCTGCTCAAAGGACTGGCCGCAGTCCAGAAGTTTACCATCCTCATTGATGTCACTCTCCTAAAGATTGAATTGGTATGTTGCAAGAGAACATCTAAAATTAAAAGAGGGGGAAAGGAATTTCTAACAGTTCTGCAATTCCTTAGCATGGTTTGTATTGCAACAGATGTTACTATTATGCAATGATTTAGTAAATGCATTGGTAGCTTTCAGTTGCCTGTAATGATTCTGTCTGTTTCAAATGGTTGTGGATTTGGAGATCTGTTTACGTTTTTACTGAAGTTTCACTTTCTAGATTTACTGAAATAAATGTGGATTTTTTTAGGTCTTTAATCGACTTTGGTTTCCTCTAGTGAGGCCTGGTGCCCTTGCTGTCCTTTCCCACATGTTACTTAGTTTTCAGCATTCTCCAGAAGCTTTCCATTTGGTAAGTTCCGAAATAAATGGTTTTCCGTTCTTTGGGATGTCGTTTGTGTGTGATTTCTCCAGTAGGTGTAAAGAGTAACAGAATTGATGTGCTTGGGTTTCCTCTTTGTTTCAAGCTTCCAGGTATAGATTTCTGTGGTTCACATCACTAGGCTTTTGAACTTAGAGGTTCAACCACTTAATGCTCGTCTCCAGTTAGAGGTTGTTCTTTCTGGTACGTACGTGTTTCTGGTGGTAGTATCTGCACACCACATTTTATCTTTGACCATGTACTTCTGGAAATTCTTTTTTTTTTTTGGTCATGTGAAGTCTACTGATAAAGTTGGGCTGTGAGTAGACTTTCAAGTCCAACTCTTTGGGGAAACCCGATAACGGGTTAGCTGCTATGTATACCCTACTCACCCTGGATAGGTGCATGAGACCAAGTAGTACTTGGTTTGAAGGAAGCTATGCTATCTCTGTTTCAATGTACACACGGGCAAACTGAAGGATACTGTTTTCAGTGGTCACTCTTTAAAACACAGTTCACCAGTTCACGTGGTAGGTATTGGGTTACAGTGATGACTGTTGATCTTAGTACAGCAAGATATAATGCCTTCTCTCTTCTCATACTTGGTGCTTAGCTTAACAAATAAGTAAAATATGGGTCTTTCAGACAACCGTGGTAACAGCCTGGCACACTGTTTTTCAAAGCAGTCCCGAAGGCTCCTAGGCCTGAAGGGATCACAAACCCTTTGATTACTGTCAGAGTAATTCCTTTATGCCTCTTAGACTGTTTTTTAATGATGGAAGTCTGAAGTTTTTCTCATCTCCCTCTGCTGCCCCAAATCTTTGCCTGGAATAGAAATTTGAGTCTCAAATGAGTCAAGTAGCCTTGAATGTGCTCAAAACATAGATATTTTATCTATTTACTGTCTTCCTTGTCTTTGCTTCTGAGACAAAACATTCACGAGGAAAATGTTGAATGTGAGAAGGCTTATTTTAAAAGTAGGTGTTTGCATTAACAAGGAAAACTTCTACCATAGGCTGCATACAGTTATTGGATAAATAGCTGTCTTCAGAACTTGATGGTGAACAGTTGCCCACATTTTAAACAATCATCTTCACTATTTTTTTTTGAGCTACTGCTGTCATTTAGTATCCTGTAGTATTTTCACGTAAAATGCTTGTTTACTTTCTTTATAAGAAATGGTCTGAATGTCAATTGGTTAAATGCATATTTGATAAATAATTCAGTTGCATTGCAAAAACTCATCTATAATGTTCACCTTCCTTGTTCTTGAGCATTATTATCATAAGTGACATGGATTTTTGATAAAACACTCTTTCACTTAAAATGTATCATGATGGGTACTATGGAGTTTTAAAATCTACTGATGCATAAAATTTCAATTCAACATCAATCCAGAGCTGGTACATCTGTCTGTATTCAGAGTATAACTTGCAGTATTTTTTAGAATGCTGTAAGAATTTGCCTCAGAGCTGAGCCAAAGAGAGCTAAGAACCTGTACTTTTTCTGTTATTCTCATGTGCTTTGTGCCAAGTTACTAAACTTCAGATCTAGTTTATGCAAATCTGATGGTTGGAGCTCAGTGGTTCCTTTCTCATGGCTATGCACTGACACTCTGTTACAGAGCTAGAGGGAAATTTTTCATTGCAACTTTCACTATTGACTCTGTAGTACATGAAAAACTTCATCTTGGCAGTGGTGTTTTTAAACCCTAGATACCTTCCTTACCCAAAGAGTACAGTGTTTCTCCAAGTCATAAAAATATTCCTTATACTTGGAGAACTGATACTTGTAAAAGCAACAAATGAGTATTTTACACCTGTCCCCTTTGATGTTTTGAAGTGTCTTAATTGGTAAACATTTCTAAAATAATGGTGTTCTTATAATTTCTGTTCTGTATTTCATGTCTTTGGTACCAAAAAAAACCCCATAAGCTGATTTGTGGTGAGAAATGATTCCATCCACTTCTATAGTTCATCTGTTCTGATGACTTTGAAGCCGACAGAGTTGTCTGAAACATTCTAGTTCAGTGACAAGTCCCCACTCTTTGGGACTGTATTGAAGTAACTTTCTACATGATTTTTTTAAGAACAACTTAAAAAATCTCGTGCGTTTAAAAATACCCATAGAGCTGCACTGAAGAAGGAAAAGGAGGTTGAGTAAACATTTCTGATTTATACCCAATTTAAAATAGTAAGGAATTAATCCTCAAATAGTTTACCCTGTCTGTGGTAAGTTTTTTTTAGCTTGTAGTAATTTAATGTCAGTTTGTTGAGCCTGGCTTCCTCACTAGGTGGAGCTGTGAGCCAGTTTTGGTCTTGTAAGGTGAAATTGGATCAATTTATTGGTTGGCTTCAGATCTCAAGCATTAGTTTCTGTAAAAGAAAAATGTAGAGGTTTGGTTGAAAAACTGTATCAGTGGAATTAAAACGGGGTACTTCACTGTTAGTGGTGTCAGAAAACCATAAAGATTGCTATTAATATCCTTGATAAGATGAGTACTTCGGACACTTGAGTGTTGAAAATCTTAATGTGCATTTTATCAAGCTTTGGAGCTTCATGAACTTTCATGTGACCATTGAATAACTAATTGTGCTGTTGGAAATTTGTCCTGGGTGAAGAATAATGCATGTGTTTCAAGTCATTGTTTCTCAACCCCTTATTTAAGAACAAAAGGTCCCCTAACACATGTCATGTGTAAAATGGTAAAGCTTTCTGTAGCACACACAAAAAAAAAAAAAGGAAAAATGCAATTAACACCCTTTTTTGTTTGTTTTCCCCATTCAGGTTGTCCCACATGTGGTCGGTTTGGTTCATTACTTCAAAAGAGATGGCTTACCTTCCAGTACAGCCTTTTTGATGCAGTTGACTGAGTTGATACACTGTATGATGTATCATTATTCAGGATTTCCAGAGCTCTATGAACCCATTCTGGAAGCTATTAAGGTATATTAGGAACATTAAGAGGATGGAATTTTGTTTTTACAAATGGATGGGTTTGTTTTTACAAATATGAAAGCTACAATCCCGTAAAACTGAATTATTTAGATCTTCCATGAGGAAAAAAGAGCTAACTACATAATCTAGTGTCACTTCTGTGTTTGGACCATTCCGCAAAAATTGTTCTGAGTGTCTGTGATAGGATTATAGAAGGCTTGAAGAAAATCCTGAAATGAGATCCTTTATTAAAAATATAATCTAATTTCTGAAGCTGCATGTGACTATTAATATACTTTCGTGAGGTTTGTTCTAGGCATTTCATTTCAACCCAAGCTAGCAACTGTAACTCTTCAAATACGAGTTCACAACACTGATAGTATTAAAGAGAAGTAGGTTCTGAAGGGTACTTGGCAGGGTGTTCATCTTCGGTTAGCACTAAAACACCATTATTAGGCACTACACATTTTTATTGCACTCAGTATTGCATGCCTCTGTGGGTAAAGGATTCTGGCCTACCCAGTTTCAAAGCAAAATGTGGCTTTTTTACATAAATATTTGTGTGCACTGTGCATTTAAAGATACTGGAAACCCCAGAAGAAATAAAATAAAATTGGAAAAAAAAAATACAAAATAACAACAAAACAAAAACCAACCCCAAACACTCAGGTATTATTGCCTGATTTTATTGCAATAGTATTGCAGTTAGATGTTTTGATGCTTAAAAAAGCCCTATCAGTTTAATTCCAACTATCCTGGACTTGATTCTTTCATTTTTGCATTAGGATTTGATCAAGCAGAAATGTATTTCTAGCAGAACAGAGAGTGCTTTAGGGGTCAGTTAAAGCTTGAAATTTGAGAGAGTTTTTTTGGTGGCAGAGAGGGTTCTCTGAATATGCAGGTCCAAGGTGACCGCCAGCCAGAAGCTTTGAAGAAGAGGGCTGGGTAAAGGTGGTATCTTTCAGTCTGTCAGGGATAGTAGGACTCTGATGAGGAATATGGGAGCAAGTGAAGACATAAGACTGCTGAATGGCAGGACCGATTATCATAACAAATACTAAAACCTATTAAGTGTGTTAAATATTTCTCTTGTAGGATATGCCCAAACCCACTGAGGAGAAGATTAAGTTGATTCTCAGTCAGAGTGCCTGGACTTCTCAATCCAATTCTTTGCCATCTTATTTATCTAGACTTTCTGGAAAATCTGAAACGGGGAAGACAGGTCTAATTAATCTAGGAAATACCTGCTACATGAACAGCGTTATTCAGGCACTTTTTATGGCTACTGAGTAAGTCCTTTCTAACGGCTCTTGTCATTACAAATTAGCTATTGCAGTCATTCCATTCTTGCTTTTCACCAGATATTATCATGTCCCATGGTCTCTCGGCTTGCTAGAGCTGAGTGGGTTTCTTTGAGGTCAATTACCAAGTGCTTTGTTAAAGTCCAGCTCTGAAACTGTAATTGTAGCCATTAAAAATCCTGATGCTTCTGTCGAGTGTTGAAAGACATTTCCCTTTTTCCTCCTTGTCCTTGCTCCCTGCAGTATTGTAAAAATTTACCACGATTCTTTTGTTATAATCTAGAAGCAATTGGAAAAAAATATTTCTATCTAAACTCCATTCTTTCACATTTCAATGTTTAAAGAAATAGGCTTTTTTACAGTATTAATTCCTACTGGACAGTAGTTTTGCAGAAATCTAGGTATTGAAGTGTTACATGTTTTGCATGCTTTCAAATTGAAGTAATTATCTGAGCTGGAATGCTAACTGTTGTTGTTAAATCTAGCAAGGAAACTAATGGTTGTTTCTTCTTTCAGTTTCAGAAGACATGTTTTATCTCTGAATCTAAATGGGTGTAATTCATTAATGAGAAAACTGCAGCATCTTTTTGCATTTTTGGCCCATACCCAGGTATGTCATTTGATTTCAAATGTGTTTTTTAAGCCTAGATGTATACACCAAAATTTAGGAACAAACATGATGGCGTGGGAGTCCTTTTGAGTATATTAAATATAAATACAGTATGTTAGTAGGGAAATGAGTCTGCCTCCAAATGTCCAGACATTGTGCATGAGTTTAAAGAAATCTACATTTCATAACACAATGCTAAGACGTTCCACTCATTTTTATAAATAGGCAGTAACAGGTTTTCTTTGAGAAGCCCAAATGGAAAAATTCAAGGAAGACTTGACTTGATAGACAAACTGCCCTTATGTCCTGTGCTAGGATAAACAGTGACTTTTACAGTAACTTATTGTAGGTCAAATTCTAAAGGGAACTTTGCTAAACATTCGGAATATTTTGCGAGTGATAGAAGATATGACCCTTTTGTTCTCTTTAAGAAGAATAAACTTGTTGTGAAGGGGATGTGACTGAATCACCTTAAAAATAAATTGGTGTTTATGAAATACCAGTGTTCCTCTGAAGAAATCAAACCTTTTTAAGCTTGCCAGCAAGAAGGGTAACTGCTGGTTTGCGTAGCGTCTGATTTACTCTCGCTACACATTGCATGTTTGCCTGCAGGATTCTCTACTTTTGTCTTTGCCTTAGAGGTAATTACTACAAAATTAATTACTCTTTTCCTGTGATTAAGTGATTTAATTTTTTGTGTACTATGTGTTTCATGTGGTTCCTCTAGAAAAACGTAGTCCAAAGTTGAGTAGTCAATATCAGAATAATATAACCAACTTCTTAAGTAGTTCTCATGTAACCTTGTTCTGTCCCTCTCTTGCATGAACAGAGGGAGGCATATGCTCCTAGAATTTTCTTTGAGGCTTCCAGACCACCATGGTTCACCCCTCGATCCCAGCAGGATTGCTCAGAATATCTCAGATTCCTACTAGACAGGTACAGTTATTGTGTCATTAATGGAAATTCATCTACAGTCTTATCACATAATGTTGAACTCATAGGAGCGGTCATGTAACAGTTCCATGATTTAGGGGGGACCAGGAATTTCAGGTCTTATTCATGGACATGTCTGATTTTCTATATGGTGTATGAAACACTTTTCTTCATGGCCTTAATCTGTGGTAAAGTCTGGATACCATCTTGTATTCACAACATTTAAAGCGGGTTATAGTGGTAGTTATTTTCCTTGGGTTTGTTTTCGGTTTTTTTAACAAATCTAAACTTGGGTGTTATGTTAGTCATGATGTATAATTAATGTGGTTGATGAAAGCAGTTTAGTTGTGCATCTGGAATGTCATGATGGTAGACAGCTGTTTTTTATACAGGTCAGATCCTGAAGAAATGCACATGCATTTATAGCCTGTTTAATAAGCAAACTTCACTGTGGTTCAGAAAAAAACCCAAACCAAACAAAGATGCCTGAGTTTTAAATATCGTAGTTTATATAAATATTATAATTACTGTATAGATTGTAATATATAAAGTAGTTTTACATTTTGGGGTGTAGAGATGTGGCTTAAGCAATATTACTTTGACACATTGATTTCCGGAGAAATAATGAAAGTGCTTCCTTTTTCTAATTTTCTTTTGCCTTTTTTTTGTCTTGGGTTTATTTTTACATTTGTGTTTTCTTGCTGTAGTTTCTTAACTTCCTTGGCTACAAAATCCTGACCTTTTCTTCTCTTTGGAAATAGTCTGGCACTAGATAAATAGCTACTTGTTCTCTTAGGAAATCTGACATACAGAACCAGTCCACTGGAGAACTGATTTAAGATCAAGTAATGGTAAATAACCAAAACATTGTTTGGTAGGGTGTTTTTAATACTTAAGTTGCCTCGGTATATCCATTGTGTTCCATTCTATATAATGAAACCCACATGAAATGCATTTGTGCATCTTTCATACTCTGTTTTGGGTAGTACTGACCTGTATGGTTCAGTTGGCTTATAGGAGAAAAAAAAAAAGTATCAAATAGCTTTTTTTACTGTAATACTCTTGTAGCCACTTAACCATCTTTACTTTGTAGTGTAACTGGAAAAGAAACCTAAAATGGTGCAGCAATATTTGTTTGGAAATAGCACAGCTACTTGAATTTATTTTCTTTTGTCTGCAGGCTGCATGAAGAGGAGAGAACCCTGAAAGCATTGTCCTCAGCCAAGAGTTCAGAAAGTGCAATGAACGAGGAGTCCCAGACTGAAGAAGCTGTCCATAAAGCACAAGTATTTGCTGGAGCACAGTGTATGGGAAGTGAAGAGAGGACTCTGATAGAGAAGATGTTTGGAGGAAAACTAAAAACTACTATATGCTGCTTGAACTGCAAAAGTATGTCTCAAAAGGAAGAAGCTTTCACAGACCTGTCTCTAGCTTTCTGTCCTCCAACTTCCTTGGAGAATGTTGGCCCAAAATGTATGGAACATTCTGAAGTGAAAGATGAGTACGTGGTGCAAACTAATACTCTAGCAGCTAGTCCTGCTGGAGAAACACCTCTTACTAATTTGGAACTCAATGGTGGATGTGACACAGTAATGAATGAAGGAACCATAAAAGAATTTTCTACTGAGCCAAACTCTGAGAATATCACAAATTCTGAACTCAACAAAGTTCAAGATAATGGGGATATGTCTCAGAGGCTAGTGGGTAAAAACACCCTGTCAGTTACGGACTTACTGAATTATTTTCTGGCACCTGAGATCCTTAGTGGAGACAATAAGTATTATTGTGAAAAGTGTGCCTCTCTACAGAATGCTGAGAAAACTATGCAAATCATTGAGGAACCTGAATACCTCATTCTCACTCTTTTGAGATTTTCATATGATCCAAAGTGTCATATAAGGCGCAAAATCTTGGACAATGTGTCTCTGCCGCTCGTTTTGGAGTTGCCAGTCAAAAGAGCAACGTCCCCTCTAACTGTAGTTTCAGGAGGTTGGTCTGTTGGTGCTGAGATTTCTGATATTGGAGAAAATCTTGCTAAAAAACTGAAGCCCTCAGGTGCTGATGAAGTGACCTGCCCACAACTGGTGCCCTATGTATTAAGCTCTGTGGTGGTGCATTCTGGTGTATCCTCTGAAAGTGGACATTATTATTCATATGCTAGAAATGTTACCGGGTCAGGGCCTTCGGGCCTCTGCAACCAGTCTACAGCTCTTTCTTTAGTTTCTCCTCAGGATAAGTTGTTGACAGAGGAGAGTCCTTGTACTGTTGTAGAAAACGAGCTGGACACTGAGATGCCAAGGGAATGGTTTCTGTTCAATGACAGCAGAGTGACGTTTACCTCGTTTCAGTCAGTCCAGAAAATTACCAGTAGATTTCCAAAGGACACTGCTTATGTTCTGTTTTACAAAAAACAGAATAGCACCTGTGGCTTCAACAGCAATTCGGCAAACGGACTCTGGGTAAATGGAGACCCTCCCTTGCAGAAGGACCTCATGGATGCAATTACGAAAGATAACAAACTGTACTTGCAGGTAAGATGGAAATTATATAGGAAGAGTATTACCCTTAAAATGTGCAAGAGACAGTGCACTGCCAGCTGCACGTTCCCTGTGCTCCAAGAATTTCACCTAGCTGTAGTCTTCTCTTTGCTGCCATAAAAATATCCTGCTGTTCTCTACATTTTAGTATAGTTTGTTTTGAGTGTGGCTGCTGTGTTTGGATGGTGGAGGAGAAAAGGAGCAATTCGAGGTGACCCATGTAATTACTAAAACCCTGTTAACATTTCCTCGCACTGCCTTCAGGGAGCTATGTAGTCACAAAGTGACAAGTGAAGGAGACTGTCAGTATGAACCTTCACAGCTGAATACTTTCATTTGGCTTCCTAAAGAAATAAAGCTTGTACAGGTCTGCTGTCTTGTTCTTGTCAGTCTTCCAGAGCCCAACATGTGCCTTTCCTCTCTGGTCTTTTGAAGCTCTTGGCCAGTTTGAGAGAGGGGTACTAAAGATGAAAAGTTGCTGCAAGGTTTATGATACTAGTTGGCCAGAGATAAGTTAGTGTATGATTCCTCCAACGAGGGAAAGGCCTCTGCTCATCCTCTTCCTACATAGCTAAGAAGTCACAGGGACGTTCAGCTGAAAAAGCAGCTGGCAGGAGGTGATATTTTCTTCTTGCTACTTCTGCAGGACTTCTTTCCCCCAATTGGCTCTGACTGTATGGAGTGGTTGAGTGTTCCTGAAACTTGGAAATGTTAAAACCGAGTTTGTGTAGCAATAGCACTTGCAAGCCTAAGCTACACTGAATGGAAGCTAAATAGCATGTCCCTCTTCTGCCTTCTGAGTACATAGTTACTCAATGCAGTTGATTGAGCAGAATAAAAAAGTGTCTTTTAAATAATTAACATTAGATTTAATGAACTGATTGCTAAGCAAGAATGAGGGCATCTTAAAACTTCTAGGATGAAAATTAATGTGAAAGGTGTGTCAAATTAATGTTTTGTTAGCTTTTGATAAGCAGCATTAATTCTGTAGTAACATCCTGGTTGTGTTTGTGTGTATATATCCCATGTATATATGAAGTACAATTTTAGCATAAATTTAAATGAATTTAATTGTGATTCTCACATACTTAATGATGTTCCACAAAGTTGTACATCTTGAATTGGCTGTGGACATTTAACCTGAGGTTCAGCAAAGCCTTTCAGGCTTGGGAGCCCAGAAGTTAGTGGCGTTGCTTTAAAAGCTCTTTAAAAATCTAGAAATAAGCTGTTTCAAGGACTTGAGGTGGTTGTTTGGCTTTTTTTTTTTTTTTAAATTGTCTTTATTCTTTCATTTCAGGAGCAAGAGCTTAGTGCTCGAACACAGGCACTTCAAGCTGCTTCAGCATCATGCTCTTTCCGACCCAATGGATTTGATGACAATGACCCCCCGGGAAGTTGTGGACCGACAGGTGGAGGAGGAGGGGGTGGGTTCAGTACTGTTGGTAGATTAGTTTTTTGACTATGAAGACAACCTGGAATACACTGGTTCCAAAGCAGCCCAGTACTGCTGAGGAGAAATAAAATATTGAACTTTGTCAGATATTGTACCAAGCTTTGAGACTCGATCCTTGTTGAAAAGCAAACGTTGGGGTTTTTTTTGCCTATGTTTTATTTGAAATAAATAAGTGCATAATGGGAAAAAAAAACTACCTCTTAAAAAATCAGTTGCTTTTATAATAAGATACACTTGCCCAAAAGACAGAAAATGGAGAATTTTTTTTAAAGTAGTTGCCGATGATACTGCATTCAACTGAACAAACACACTTACATCAGTTTCTATTGTCCTCATCCACTGAATGAAGAAAGCTCATTTTTTTTACTCTGATGATCCTGCTTTGTGGAAAGCCTTTTGAATGGGCTCAGCTGTGTACGTAGTCTCTCACCCCCACCTTATTTTCAAATCCAATACCTTTATGGATTTCCAGAGAGGATGCAATTTATAATGAAGGCAATAACTTAAATGTGACATGATATGTACTTTCCAGATTAAAAAATATTGAATATATTTCCAGTGTAAATGTAAAGAAGAAAAAAATAATTTATTAATATTTGCTAAGTTGTTTTCCAGAAAAAGTGCATGTTGTGTAGGAAAAATGTTTTTAAATAGAGATTGTTAACTTTGTAGCATTTCTAATTGTTTTGAGGATTTTAAAATTATTTCAGGGAATATATCTGCTGTGTATTGGAGAGGAAGAGATTCTGTATGTGCCTTGCAGTACTGTAACTTAAACTTTCTGAGGCTGCAGAGAAGTGGAAAGATGTGTTAGTAGTCGTTTTTTTTTTTTTTTTTGGTCAGTATTAGAAATCAGTGCATTTATAGAAAGCTATTAGGTTTCCAGAAGTAAAAATCTGGTAGGTTGAGATGCAGTAAGTGTGGTGCCCATTATTTTTTGATGAAAAAAATACATACCTAGTGTTCAATAACTTTTGTGGCTTGCCTTGCTAAGAAGAAGCTGGTCATAAGTACTAAGCTATGTTTGTGAAATCACGGAGAGGCTACTTGTATTGATCCTTGCTGAGGATATGTGCTTCTTCCTTTTGAAGTTTTGCCTTCTGATATTACTTGTAGTGAGAAATTTCTGATGAGTTCAGGTTTTCCCTGTCTGCAGAAGACCAAAATGAAGCCGTCTATGGAGCACTGTTTGCTTGCTTGTTAGACCAGCAGGGGTGGAGGATCCACTCTTTCTGTCTTGGCAGAAATGGCAACTTTGGTTTTGATGTGCAATGAGGATAACGGAGGTGAAGGAGTTGCACTGTTGAATCTGGTGTTAATTCTTAACTTGAATAATCTTATAGTGAAGTATAAATTTATTTAAAATACTTTTACAAAACTCTGCGCTGTTTTACTGTGGTTTTATATTCTACTGAGTGGCAAAGTGCATCCTTACAAAGCATGCAGATCTGGCAGGTGTTAGCTTAACTGTACAAAAGTAACAAATTTCTTAGAAAATGCCTTTAAAAAGCATCACGTGGAAAAAATTAAACCTTGTTCATATAATATCAAATATATGGAGCTTAGTCTGAAAGGTAACTTAGCTTGCAAGCTATTTCTGTATTATCACTAAAACCATGCGGTTTGCTTCGCTATAGGTTCATATGTTACTGCTCAAGAAAGCTGGAGCAGAACAGATCACTTAATTTTTTTTAGTAGTTTCCAGGCTTTGTTTTGGCTTCTTGTGGTACCTCAGCTTTGACCTACGCTGCCACGGCCATCTGAGCTGTAGGTCTCTGACCTCGGGGTTCAGCTGTGGAAATGGGGAATGTTACAAGACTAGCGTGAGGAGTGTTCGCATTTCATTGGCTTTGGATGAGGTTTTCTTGAAAGCTCACTGAGCCTTGAAACTCTGTAACTTTCAGTCTTTAGGATTTTTTATTTCTTGAAAACTCTTCTTGAGTTTTTTATTATTTCCTTTTAGGTTTCTCTGCCGGTTAGCTCTGCTTCTGAGATGTTTTTGACAGGTTAACTTGGCTTTTCTCGGCCAAATTTTGAGGACACACTAAAAAGCTGTCTACTGTTTGCATCACAATGGAGTGGTTGGTCTCTCTGTATCAATTCACTGTTCATTTTAAAACACTAGTAAGTAGAAGCAGGGGCAAGTGTTTTTATTCTACATGAAATCGTAATTTTGTAAAGGTCAATTATGGTTTGGCATTCTCAGAGTAAAAAATACAAGTTATGTAGCCTACCTAAAAATAATGTGCAGTTTGGTATAGCTATTGTACTATATTTATTTCATGAGCTCTTAGAAGGCTTTCTACACCCTTGTTTGCCTGTTCTAAATGAGGTGTTAAATATGGAAACGTTGTACGGGAATTATGCCAATAAGGTTGGATCTCTTTACGTATGAAACGATGGTATGTCTCAAACTGGAAGCAACTTCTTTCTTTCCCTTTGTTGGCTTCTGTTGACACATTTACTTGGGGTTTTACAAATAGGTTTTAAACTTCAGACAATTTGCAAGTCTGCTTGATGTCCTGGCAATCATAGTAGGCCAGTTCATAGCTACTTTGGAAGGTTTCAGTAAAACTAGTGCAAGTGGGGAAGTTTTTCACACTCTAAAATGTACATCTTTTTTCATTGTTTATAATAATGATGTTGCATGCTCCTATCTTCTGGACGTAATATGAGAGAACTATGTACATATGGTACTTTGATTTCTATTGCCTGCAAATGAATGCTGGATGGTTTGTTAATTGACATTTTTGGCTCCATTCTTAATTTATTTTCTAAGTTGAATCAGTAGAAAGATACAAAATACATAGTACTGCTTCTGAAGCTTAGGTTTTTTGTTGCTTCTTTTCTTGAAGGATACACTATGGTACCAAACTCAAGGATGGTATGTCTTTTAAAATCATATTTTCTGTTAACAGGACAGATTGTGTTTTGATCTTTGTTTTAATGATTAGTGGAGTTGTATAAACTTCCTTCCATATTGTTTATTTTATGCATTTTTTTCCTGTGGAGTGTTACAATGGATTGCTGTGAATGTCACCCCTGTAAGAAGTAATTACAATACCTACAAGCCCATTTATCCAGGATAGGAAAGAAAAGGCTTCTGTGGATAACTAAACAAATCACACCTGCTGTCTAGCTCTTTTTCCTTCCTGTTCTTCTCCTGCCTACTCTGGGAAGTGAAATATTTCATCTTCTGTATGCTCTGGAAGCTTAATTTCATGGGTAAGCTTTTTTGTTTGTTTCTTTTTTAATCTATAGCATTAAGGTTGCTTATGGCATCACTTATTTTTTTTTTGTTTTCTAGAAATGACAGGCGAAGGGCCGAAGCACTGAGAGCTAAAGGAGTGTTAGAACAGCAGCCAGTTGGTATAAACTTTCTGTAAATAAGATTTAGATTAGAAACCAAGTTTTAAATTACTAGGACATAAATTCTGGAACAGCCTTCCAGGCGGAGACCTGCTTTGAAGGAAGGGCCAAGTATATCTACAAGAGAAATGAAATGATAAATGGTGTCTGGATAGTAGGCAACTAGACTTGATAAACCCGAGGTCTCTTCTAGTCCCTTCTGAGAGTTTTCCTTTGTTGGGCTTCCCAGCTTGACACAGTGCCAGTTTTGTTTTTAAGGCTCAAAGATTAAACGTGTCAATGAAGGGAACACTAAACCACAATATTACAAAGATTGACTGCTCAATTTTGAGTGGTGCTGGCCTCTGATTTAGGGGAGTGAGGCATAAAAATTATGAATTTATGGGAAGTGAAAGATAGCAAGGCTTGCAATCCAAAGACGCGTGCTCAGTTCCAAAGACAAGGACGATTCCCTGGTTAACAACGTGCTATGGGATCTAATGTGTCGTAGCACTTGCGATCTTGAGTAGGCTGTAATCAAATGTAAGTTATTGGTGGTTTCCTATGGATGAGCAAAATTATTTGATCTAAACAAGAGGTAAGAATAAATATTAGAAACTTTAATGTTCCTTAGAACATGCTCTCAAATCATGAGTTTCAAGTCAAATGTTACAGCTGAGTACCGAAAATTGTTTGACACGGTTTGACTTGTGTACAACACTGTGTTCAGTTTGGACTTTTCTAGTGAGTATCCCTGTTTCAGCAAGTGGGTTAAAGAGACTTGACCTGCCACTTGGCTTACCACACATGCTTTTTATGTTTCTAAATGCACATGCATACCACCATTCACTGAGAGTCTTCCTTTTGCTTGAAAGAAAGTGTCCAGCTCAAAGGGGAAAGAAACAGAACTAGCCAGAATGAAGCAGAGACTTTTTTAAATCCAACATGCTGCTTTCTTTTTTTAAAACAGACTTTTTTTTCCCCTAAGTCTGCTGGATTCTAGGCAGGTATGTGGATTCAGAATGCATGTTTCTTATTGCTTCCCCCCACCCCCATGGGTAATATTTTTAGGTATCAGTTGTAAAAATGTTGTAATAGGGATGTCAGAAGGCACAACCTGCCACTGCTACCTGGTAAACAGGGGGATACCTGTGAACAGCCCCACCTCTGAACTGTGCCTTGCTGGGTGGCTATCTGGGACCTCTACCATCATCTGCATCTCTGGGTGGGCAGAGGCAGCCATCCTGGGGTGCAGCCCCAGCATGTCTGTCTGCAACAGGGACTGCAAGAGTAGTCTGAGGTCAAACAGCCCCACTGTTAGAGTGCTAGATCAAGTGGGGCACACTCCACAGCCCCCTCCGGGACATCTCCAGGCCCAGAGTGGGTGAGTTGTGGACCTCTTGCAGTGCTCACAGAGACCAGCACCTGTAGCAAGCAGTGTGCAGAGGTTGGGTGGTTGCACAGGGAGTCAGTGTATGGGAAGGAGGGACAGGGGGGTGATGAAGTAGTGCTGGTACAAGAAGAAAATAAGACTACCAAACTGCAGAAAGGAAAGGATGACTCTGATGGATTTAGGAGTTGCATATGTTTTAGTGATAATTTCACATCTTATCTGATAATAAGTTGTAACTTCTATTCCACCAAAGGATATTGTCAACAATGCTTTACTATCCAAGCCTAATCCATCTAAAATTTCTGTTTATACCAGTGTGCTTGAGGGAGGAAAAGTCTTAATAGACACACTGGAAATATGGAATATTTCAGATGGACGTAAAAAAATGAGTTCAGGTAGGGCTGGCAGTTGTAGTACCCTACAGCATCCTCCAGGCCAATGGTCTGCAGATTTTTCGATTGCACGCCCCTATCATAAAAACTTTAAGTGTGCACCCAATATATGTGTATTGGATTATAAATTACGTATATGCTACTGTCCTAATATCTATTATGTACATACACAAGAGCAGAATTGAAAAAGTGTGAGGTAAAGATGCAATAAAACACTATTCTAAAAGTATTTAAAATTTTGTTGATTAGAATAAAAAAAATCCTTCTTGCCCCCAAATGGGTTGTCTTGCACACTCCCTTAAGTGCATGCACGCTGCTCTGGAGACCACTTCTCTGAGCTGGAGTCTTGAAAAGAGTTCTAACTTAATGGGAACAGGTATCAGAATTGACCTGTTCATAATAATGGATTCTTTTACTCTGTGAATATTGACTCTTCTCGTTGCTTTTTGCTGCATGACTGTGTTTTGGATCTGTGTTTATTCAGTAGAGTTCTTAAAGACTTTGATGCAAGGGCTGTGAACTGTTTCACCACTTGTTTTCCTACAGTGTCCATTAAGTGACAATGAAAAAGGTGTCAGCCTTAAGTGGTTTTCAGAGATGCAAAGCTGTTCCAGTTCTGAGGGGAGAGCATATACCTTGCCAAACATAGGGATGTTAGTACTTGGCTTTAAAGGTCAGTACCATTTTTCAACTGACTCACCCTATCTCATCTGTTCTCTGAAGAATTACAGTATTTAGTGCTCAACTCTGTAAAAGTTACTTCATTTTCTTGCTGCATCTGTCATGGTATTTGTTCTACTGAACTACAAGTTGAAATAACTTTAGCAGTAGGCTTCTTTTTAAATCTTGTTGTTGTCAGCAGGCATAAATATTCAATAGCTTTTCATACCAGGTTTTAAAAATGGGTGGGGCAAGTGAGTGTTTTACTGTGCATGTGTTGGGCTGCAAAAAGGAGTCAAAATATATTTTAAATGCCTCAGAAGGTGTCTGAAAGTACTGAAGTTTTTATGCGTTTGACTTGAAAGATGTTGTAGTAAAATATAACACTGATGGGTTGTTGGGGTTTTTTTGCATTGTAAATTATATCTGTAAATCTCAGCTTGGAGCATCTTGCACAAAAACATGGTCGGTAAGAGCACAGAGAGGCCACCTCAACCCAGAAAACCAAGTGTAGGTAGTCAACAAATTTCACATGGATTTCAGGTCCAGTGGTATGACAGTGTTTTGAGTCATCTTCTGAAATGCTGTTACTTGAGTCTTCAAAGATGATGACATGACCTTAAACTTGTTGAATTAATAAAGAACATCATCCTTGGTTAAAATGAAGCAGTCCTCAATGAGCATGGGAGTTATGGCACACCAACATTCAGGCCTCCTGTAAATAAAGACAAGGTTCTCGGGAGGTGTTTTCAACTTGTGTCTTTCTCCAAGTTGCCCCAGACTACAAGTTGAAAGGAGGTTTTTGGGTTTGGTTGTTTTTCTTGACTGCAAGAATATCTAGGAAACTCAAACAATTAACAGGCCAGTTAATAATCTGTAAATGATTCCTGGGTGGTGAATTGTATGAGAGGTAAGGGAAAGGTTTAGGTTGCCCTTAGAATGTGTAGTTTGAAGTTGAGTCTCCTCTAGTTGGCTGCCCATACTTCCCTCTGGCAGTAGAAACTGCTGCCTTTATGTGGTCTCAGGATTAAGCTTGGTACTGCCTGTGAGGAGAAAATCGTGGGAACCTCCCCATCATCCAAGACCTCTTCAGGTTAAGTCTTGACCTGAGCTGTTCCACTTGTGCTTTAAGTAACTTGAGCCTGTAAACTGCCGAGGTAAAGGACAGATCAAGCTTTAACATAATAAAGGACATAATCATAATCTTATTTTTAAAAAAAAATAATAAATTGCTTTTATGCCAGTAGAAGCTGCTAATTCTCTGCTCTGCTTTTAAATCCCAGGGCTGCAAGAGGTGTTTCCTACTGGTGAGACCATGGAAACAGCAGCTCTGCAGAATGCGCTGGGGAAGGGAATTGACTGGGGTATAAACAAGCAACTAGGTGGATGGTGTCATCATTTTGGTTTGTCTGCTGTGTTTGCATTTTGGGATTGATGTGAATGAAGATGTGTGAGTATAATAAGCAGTATGAATCTGAGGACGGGGAATAGAAAGCAAACAGGCCTCTAGTAGTTTATTTCTTAAAAGGAGTAACTAACTTTTCTGCTGGGGAAGGATCAATTCCTGGGATGGGTTCCATGGGGTCTTGCCGAGCAGCCTACAAGAGCCTTGCTGCTGTGATTTCACAGGGTGTGTTGAGGTGGAAGGCATGGGTGGAAACACTGAATTGTTATTAGTACTCGAAGGCCTGAAGTGCACCCGTTGTTCACAGACCACAGACTTGAGTGTAGCTGTTGATGAACAACATTTCATTTCCTCACAATCATGGAGTCTTTTTTTCTGCATCTTCTTATTTTCTTGGGAGCGAATCTACTATCAAGTTTGTACAGTGGAGTCAGTATTTCTTACCCAGTTGTGACTGTGTAGTGTAAGCCACAAGTTGGGGGAAGCTTTGAGTGACTCTTTAACTGCTTATTTGACAAGGCTGCTTTTAAACTGGAAGTCAGCTCATGGCCGTGGAACTTGGTCCCCTTTGGTGCTAATGATGTGCTGAGCGGGAGAAACCAGGATGAACTATAGAGGAGTAATTCTTTCACATTCCTCAGCTCCCATTTGGGGAATGAGCATGAGGGCTCAGCTTTGGGGAGGAGTTGATGACAGGAAAACAACCAGAGAATCTTTAAAAACAGGAGGGAGAATTGGGGGGGGGGTGGTGGGGAAGTTGCATCCACATAACCTGATAGGAGTTTCTGTCAAGCCTTTGTTTTGCATGCAGGAATTCAGGCAAGTAGAAGTTTCAAGTAGGAACAGTTTTGTGTTTCTTCAACCTTTTAAGAACTCCTACTAAAAAAAAGTCTTTATGCCCACTGGTAGAAGGAGGTAGTGTAATGGTAGGTGTGCTTCAGGTATTTGTAGGGAATTGCATTATTAAGAGGTTCTCACGGAGACCAATCACTACTCATTGCTATGCAAAGGCTTGTGGCTGCAGGTGCTTGAACCATCAATACTTCAATGCCAAATGAGGCGTTTTGTGTTTGGCTCTGAATAATGTGGAACTACAGGGCAGCACAACCATTCTGCTGCTGGTGGGGCTTGGTGCTTCAGTGTTGGCTGGCAAAGATGGGAAACTACAGGGCTTCTTATTCAGTTGGAGCCATGAGCACTGGTGGTAATGGAGGAGTAAAATAAATGCTACCGTAAGTTTTCTTCACCTGGAAGTCACAGTCAACTAAGTGACACCACTTAGTCTGACAGCCAACTAGAAGCTTGCTCTGTATTTGCAGGGTATGATAAGTGGTGAAGAAAATTGTTTTGGGACTTACAAATGCTTTACTACTTTTGAGGTCAAAGGAATTTCTGAAGTTGAACTTCACAGTTATTAGCTACAAATTTCTGTGCGTAGGGCTGTAGTATGTGAAGATTGGGAAGGAATATTTCTGATTAAACTACCCTGACTTGAATGTTTTTGTACAGTCTTGCTTGGTTTTTTCTCTAATTGACCTACTGCAAATAACACAGTTGCAACTTCTGATGTGTTTTGTTTTCAAGGACTTTTGTACATCCTTTGTTACATCTCAACGTAAGGTTTTAACTTGCTTTGAGTAGCATAATCTTTTATAAATGTATTCCAAGTATAATAATTTAAATACAAGTGGTTTCACACTACTTGGTTACTGAGGTCCCTGATGTGCTATATTAATTTTGGAGTAATTATGCATTTATCCAGTAGAGAGCACTAATGACACTGCTTTCTTTTAGTTGGTGTTCCGATCAAATTATTCAGTGTTGTCTTAAGGTTAGTGCTGTGGAGAACTGGGCTGGGGGTTTGGGTCTGTAACTTTTTCTCTAAATCTGTGCATGGCTGAAGCTTGGCTACAAATAGTTTGGGGAGCCAGGGGAAGAATGTCAAGTAAGAGTCAGCAGGAAATGCGAAACTAATGTTTACCCACAGTTTGGAGTCTCAGCAGTACTTCAGTCTCTCCTTTGCAGTGAATAGTTAAGTGGAGGCCTTTAATGTAGAAGTTGATCAGAATCCCTCTTTGAGTGGCTGGTGCCAGGACTGTCACGATAAATGACTGCTGGTGCCACAAGTATCTTAAAGGTCACAGGGAAGTCACTGATACAGTCAAGGTGCTCCCTGCCTCTTTGTATGGAAGCAAAATCTTACCAGCACAGGTTAAAAAAGCCTAACGTATCTAAGCTGGACAAGAGAGGGTTCACTGAAGCTGAAATTCTAGAGTCCTCATGGATGATGTGGCATGAAAGAGAAAGACTAACTTGTCTTGGAGATGTCAAGTGCAGTTTGTGGCCAGCAGTTTAAAAATAACCATCCCTTTACCCACTTCGTGAGAAAATTAGATGAAGCCAATGTGAAAATATAAACAGACCCATAAAATATGTTTCAGAATAACTTCGGGAGAGTGTGTCTCAAATTTGTGTCCTGGGTAAACATCTCTTACCATGCTGCTCGGCGGTCCAACTACATTTACTCTTAATAGCTCAGTGAACTGTTAACCTTACTCGTGGAGCATGAACATGCTGCCAGTAGGAGAAAAAGGGGTTTTAAGAATTTTAATAATGTGACTAGTGCACCTTCATCTTCCTAAAGATGCCCCCTGAAACACTCACACTGAGAGAAGAATGAGTTACAGTAATTGATCTCTGTCTTGGATGAGTTTAAGAGTAACTGTCTGGAGGCAATATCTTTGTTGCATTATTTGTAAGGACTTTAAGAAAAAAAACAACAGCCACACCATGAATCTGAGAATGAACTTGTAGTACTAGCTCTAGGCTTATTGTATTAGCTGATGTTTGGTTTGAATTCAGTTTAGAAGACTGCATATTTATATCAGAACCATCCTTGTTACTTTGGTTCTAAGAGAAAAGATTCTATTCAGCATGTGGGGAAAAGATCGAAGCATGGGTAAGGTCATGTATCTAAATGAAGTATGTGACTTAGATGCTATTTTTTTAATGATATATGTTTAAAAGTCAAATTTGCATGGGAAATATATTTGCTTTGGCGAGAACGTATACTGGTTAGAAGGATTTTAGGTTTTCCAAGTGAAAATGGGTACTTTTGAGATAGCAGTCATAGGTGTTGCTGGGAGATAAATTTTGTCTGGTTTTTTAGTAATATGAATGAAATTAATGCACATATCATATCACTTAATCCTTTTTTTCTTTTAATGTTTTTTTCAATTGGTCCAAAAATCTACCATCTGGTAACGATCTGCATTAAAATACTGCCCTGCTTGAAAGTAATGGGAGTCTTGCCATGGACTTCAAGTCCAGGATTTCACTCTGCTATTCATCTTGCTCAACTGTTGCTATTCAGGGTGTGACAAATATACTATATTCTGCATCCTGATTTATGTGAGCATTTGCTGAGCAGATGTTAGGAAGCTAAACTTGTTCATTTCAATCCATCTCTTCTATAGCAAGTGAAAAAGTGAGGCCAGATGGGTCTTGGGTGTGTTTCTGTTTGCTTGGGATGCTTATAGAGATTGAAGTTTCTGATGAGTCAGAAACATGGTGCTGGGTTTTAAAAATGCAGCTATAAACTTAACAAGGGTTGATGGGTTCTGCTGGTGTGAGCAAGCTGACCAAGCCAAAGCTACTGCCATGCCAATGCTTAGAGAGAGGCTGGGTGGAGGCATGGCAAAAAGAGTGAGGGCTTCCAGTTCAGCTCCTGACCTAGTGCTCTTCCTTTTCCTGATCATCGCCTCTCCCTGAAGTGGGGGTCACTGCCTACACACCTGTAGCAAGAGTGCCCTTCTATGTATAAAGCACTTGAGTTCCCATTTCCCAGGATGAGCGTGGGTCTAAAGATATAAAATCAAGTTAGCCCTTACCAATTAGAACAGTAAGAAAAACCTCCCCTGCCCATCTTTTTTTCAGTTGCAAAATACCTTGTGTACTACATTAGTTCAGTAACCTTGTATGGGAGGGAGGGTGTTTGTCAAAACCCCAGTTTACAATGAAGATAAAGTAAGAACACATAACTGGCATATCTTTGCCAGGACCCACTGTAGGAGTCACTCCCACAGCTAGGGCTGCTGCTCGCCAACTCCTACTGAGCCTAGTGTTTTTCCCATTGCATTGTTTTTACTGATAGCTTCCATTCCACAATGAGAGCAATCTTTGCACGGGTGATGGAGATTAACGCTCTTTATAATTGAGTGAAGTAGTGCTAAGTGATTTGTACAGCCACTGTAGAATGTGTAGGCTGTATGATAAAGGAATCTCATCGTTTTGTTGTCTTTACTGAAAAGAGTTGGTGAGTATTTTATCCCGTGTCCAAATAAGATCTTTCCTGCTTTGTATCTCTTTTGGGGAGGAGTAGTTAAATGAGAGAGGAGTGCTGCCAGAGATAGTTACTAAAATGCCCTTTTTATATACATATATTGTCACAAGACTAATGTGTACAGGGCTTTGTTTCACAAAACATGGAGTAATTTTTTGAGCAATAGTGAGAAAATAAAGCAGAGTAAGATAATATCCTTTTTTCCTTGTGTCTTCCCAAGGAAGATGAATATGTGACAAAAGCTGTTTAAATACTGCTGTTGAACTGGGAACTCGTGATGTAACAGTATTGGACAAAAGCTGAGCTCCATTTCTTGCAGGAAAAGAAGAGTGAGCTCGAGAAAACTTGACGGCTTTCTAACATCCCCCACTGCAGAGGGATGCTGTCAGCCTCTAGCATTCAGACCCTTTAGACCCCCGTGGCTCTCTGAGTGCAGAAGAGCCACAATAATAAATGTTTCCATCTGCTTCTGGTTAGGAGTTGACATCTCATCCTATCCTCTGCAGTGATCCGTGCACTTGAGACAGCCAGGCATGATTATTTCCATTAGCAAGAACCAAGAGCACACCCTGGAAAGCCCCATCTGGTCCAAACCTGCTGTAGATTGCCTGCTGAGCAATGCAGGTCACTAAGGTCATGGCACTGATGTCCCAGATGCTGATGAGATCCTCTTCCCATACATTAGCTGTCTTGCTCTTCCAAGCCTGCTGTGGGATTAGCCCTGGCAGCCCAAGAAGGTTGCCCTTTTGCACATGTGGCTTTCTGCTGTGGCTGTATTTCAGTGTGGCCTCTGATCTGTGAGGCAAACATAGAAGATTTGCATATAGGAGCCAGTATTTATGTGTGAGTTGGACTTCGGCTTTGGAGCTGTGTGTCAGAGGAGGTACGAGAATGACCACAGGCTCTGAATGCTTTGGCGTGAAGTGTTCAACTCCTCCAGTGAGGTTTTCCTCAGTTGCCCTGCTTCTGTTTCCTTCCCCTCCAGCCCAGTCATCCAAGTCAGGTAATTTACGCCTACCTACTGGAAGGAAGGAAAGCGAGGTGATTGATGGTGTTGTTTTTAGCTCTCGCAAGGTGCTCGGAGGCTGCAGCAGTGACTGCCAAGTGAGAACCTAAGCTTATAAACACCTGCGAATCTTGGTCATGCCTCAACTGTTTGTAAATTCTCTGGGAAGATTAAACACATGGGAGTAAAGCTTCCTACTGCGTCGTCTCATTCCTGAGTCTATTTCATATTTGATTGATGCAGAGATAGGAAGTTGGTGAATGTTCAGTTTAATAAGCGTTTTTAAGTTGGGAGCTGAAATATGCAGTTTACACAAAGTAATTGGATTTTTGGGGAGTGCCTCATGAGCCCTTGGTAAACTGCAGAGCAAGGGACCATGTGTACAGCAGTGTCTGGCCAATACAGCTTTACACATAGTTTTTAGATGTTGTTTTTCTGTGTATAAAATCATATTATTGGCAAAATTAGTACTAAATAATAGTTCCTAGCCTTAGAGAAATTGTTGGGTTTTGGTTGGTTGTTTTGGGTTGTTTTTTGTTGAAACTACTGTGGGGTTTTTTTTAAACAGCAAAAGCCACTCAGACTAGCATGCCTGTACATGTATTAAATATTCTAAATTCCCCAATGTATCTTTTGGTATGTCCCTCAATCCCCCTTCTCTCCCAAATGATCTCTAGGAGTCTGTAAAAGCTCTTTTTCCTCAGTCTTTACTCTGTCTCTCCGTCACATATTCTTAGAAATAAGTTGTAAGGAGTGGGCTTTGCATGCTGACCAGAACTTGTTTCTGTTTTAGAAGCTGTAAGCTCATCAGCACATCATGAAAAAAAAAATAATTAATTCTTGTGTCACTGTAAAGATGCTTCATATTACAAGTCAAAGTTTAATGTTTTTGACGTGTTTAACAGATGATAAAACAATACAGATACTAAGTATAATACAATGTCCAACCCTTTCTGCAGGTCAGCATTGACCAGCACAGCAAAGATGTCGGATATTAATTCTGCATAGGAACTAACTCAAATCATAAATCAGGCTAAATGATAGTTTTAATGATTCTTAAGCCCACAAATGTATTCTAGAGTCTTAAGATAAAGTTTTATAAGTGGATGAGCCAAATAAGCAACTGGCAGCTATCAGAAGGGAGATATGCTATCCTCTTACCTTGAGCTGGCTTCAGTGTTTGTGACTGCATTTAAATCAGTTTAGAGCACTTAAATGCTTCTCTCTTCTGCTGGATGTTCCCACAGATACTCTGGCTTGCTTTCAAAACAGTGTGGGGTGGGGTGGTGGGGGTTTTTATTGGTTTGGGTTTTTTTTCCTTGGGGTTTTTTAAGTTCTGCTGGGATCATGAGTTGCATCAGCCTACTTTGCAATTGGACAAGTGCTGGTGACAGCACAGGGGAGGGGGTGACTTGTGTAGCTGACAAGTGAAGGGAAGGGGACGAGAAGAGGATATTGCAGAAGAGGAGGGGGAAACCTTCCATTTATAAAAGGGATGGCATGTGAATTTGGCTCAGTTTTATCATAGTCTTAAATACTTGTCCTTCCATTTTATTATAGATATCTCCTTCAGAAATCTAAAGGAACACGAGGAAGAGAGTGGGGTGATGTCCTGCCTGTTAAATGAAGGATGCAAAATCCTGGTATCTAATTAATTCACTGAGGTGATACATATATCTCTGTCTTATACTGATGTGTGAAGAAGATGTTAAAAACTTGCGTTAGCAGACAGAAGGCACCATAATAATAACATTAAGAATGGAGCTGACCTGCTCTTGATTTTTTAATGGCACGAGTGGAATTTGAGCTGATGTATCAAGATGAGATTTATCATGCTTAGTACTTCACAAATAGCCCATAAATCATTCATCAGCTACATCTTATTGTAAGTTAGGTTTTGGTGTGTTTTTTCTCAAGTCCCTATAGGCATGGGAGGTTGTTTTGATCTGTGTTCACACGTAATAAAGCTTGTTCTCCCCCTTCCTCTTACTGTATTTTGGTTGCTTTTGTTTTTTCTTTTTTTTTTTTAAGATTAAGGCTATGCTAGACTTGCACGGCCAGTAGTATTGGCTTGAAAGGACATGAGTTTGTGGTGCTGATATAGCATTTAAAAGCTGCATGCAGGTAGTTTGAGGTTCTCTGGGAAAGCTTGGCATCCTGGGTTTCTTGGCTCCTACGCTCGGTGTTGGATGTTTTCAGAGGAAGGGAATTCTGCAGTTTAAAGCCGAACGCCTGTCTGTCTAACACGTTGTCTTGCTTTGTGCTTGCTGTCCCAGCAGTTAGGAGCTGGTGTTCCTACAGCAGTGAGTTCAGCAGTCCTTCCCACTCAACCACCACTGGCACTGAGGATTGTTTTAGCTCACCTACTAATGGGTAACTCTCCTTCCTCCACATAACTGGTTCCAGTGAGGCTGCCTGAAGCTGCAGCTTTGATCTGAGGTACTTTCACCGACCCAACCAGATCTAACATTTATGTATTTCTCAGGGTATGCTCTGTTAAAAATGTAGAGATGCTGCTGCTTTTACTCTTCCTATCCAAAAAGTACTGCCTGGCCTCAACTAGTGCCCTCAGTCTCCCAGCTTTCCTCCTTGAGTGTGCAGTAGCTGCTACGGGAGGGTCCCCACATCTACTGCAGGATTTGCCTCAGGAGCTGGAGGATGTGTGCTGCCTGCTGCCAGACACAAAGAAGGCATTTTTCATGGTTTTCAGCGGACAAATGGAAAATGGCATCATGGTCTGGTGGCCAGCAGGGCATGAGCAGAGGGAGGACAAATGGTGGCTTTGCGTTTTTATCTTCTTGGGGATATTTTCTGCCAACAAGAAGCAACATTTTTTTCTCTGGACCATGTCTTATGGCAAGGACAAACACAAGAGGAGGCATCCAGTTAGAAATGGTTAATGCAGAGCAAGGAAATAGTTTTTGTCAAACAATTTTTTTTTGTGGTGGGGGAAAAAAACCCCACACTTTTTTTTTTACATTTTGCAGGGAGAAAAGCAAGTAGAAGAAATAGAATAGCCTCTTGTGAATGAGTGTCAGAGGATATCTGCAGATGTAGAAAAAAAAACTCTAGCCCAGGAATAAGATGGCTAAATGGACTAATCAAAACCAAAACTCTGCCAGGTAAGTGATAGAGGCCATCATAGGAGACTAAAATTACTAAAAATACAAGCTAATAGTACCAGCAGGAAAGGATTGCTTGGAGGGCTTTCGCATTGTAACTTTTAATACCTTGAGGCAAGCCAGTGAGAAAACTGTTCACATGAAGGGTGGATTGGCAGTGTTCTTTCCAAAATATTATTTTTGGGCTACTCATCTCTAGTGCTTGGTGACGTGGCTTCAGGGAAGGAGCCTGCACATTTATATAGCATGTGAGTTCCTGAAACCATACTGAGCCCTGGGGGATTCTTTATATGGTAACCAAAAACAAGCCAGAGCTGCTAGTAAGGACAGTGTCCTCTAGGCAGTACTTGTTACTAAGCAAAACTACTTGAGCATTTCAGTCTATTTAAGGTGTTTCCTTCTCTTGGACACTTCAGTCTCCCTGTCTGTCAGCTATTTAGGTAGTAGAAATGCTTGGATGGCTTGCTTGTGATTGGATTGAAATGCTGTACTACATCCAGCCCAGGAAAGCCTAGCCATTTTGTTTTGGTGCTCAGTCCTTTCCTAGCATCTACTGGGAGGACTGGTGTGCCCTTTGGCATAGTGAGCTTTATTCTATACATGCACCATTGCCTCCATCTGACCTTCTAACAGCATTTTTAGAAACTGTGTGCTGAGTGTGGTATTTTTCTGGACTTGTCATTTCCTTTTGTTGGACTACTCTAGGAGAAGGTGAGAGTAAGCATCTCAGTATGATGCAGAAAATATATGTGTAGAAAATGTATACAAAGTATAAAATCTAACCAAGACAACTGTAGCCATGAGACGATCCTCACAGTGCCATCTTGGTGTGGGGACTGAGTTAACACAGGCTCCCTGGGAAAGGAGAAGGAGGACTTGGTGTGGATCAGATAGGGGAAGGAAGGAATAGACTGTTGAGAAGGAAGATAAATATGTGGATGAAGCTCCTGGAGCAGAATCCCAAATGACTTTGCATAACAGTTTGGGGATCTGGATCATGATAATTGTATACCCCTGGATATACATATGGAAGTCAGGAAGAATTAAACAAAAAAACCCACCAAATATAATGTCTACAAATAAATTACATTTATGAAGCTTACAGAATATGCCTGTTTTAAATAAAGTAACTTGGGGGAGTGTTTGGTGCAGATGAAAATAACTTTGTCAACAGGACATAATTGCCTCCATTTGTCTTTATTTTGAGCATTTATACTAATAGATACTTAAATTACTGTAACCATAAAACAGAAATTGGGAATGTGAAGAGAAGAAAAGTACATTGCCTAATTTATACCACTGACAGAGGTCAGATTCCCAAGACTTTCTCCACAGCCAGTGGAAGGAGGCTGATGGCTTTCCAGGAAGTTCTAAAGCTCATAGAAACTGAAACAGCTACCCCAAGTTTCCATGCTTGACCTTAAAGAAGAATCTAGGTGAACTATTTTTAGTGCCTATATCAATGTAATTGTATGTCAGTGAATAGTGCTGACCTCAGGAGGTGATTAGAAAGTGAACTGTCTACTTACCTGATTGTAATAGGGGTCAGTTGGTTTTGTGATGTTTATATATTGCCAAAAAAACCCCAACTTGCTACCAAGTTGAGTTTTGTGTAATTGATCCCAGTGTAATATCTTGTTTGTGAAAACCTGACCACTAATCTTTAGAAGTTACTCCATATATAAGAAAATGTCCTTGGATTATCTTAAGATATCTCCTGAGAGTGGCAGTAGACATTGACTTTTTGATGATCTTTTTCTTGTCATCTGATTTTAGATGAGTAACTTAATTACAAATGGCTGAAGGTTTTCTTAGGTTTCCGTAACAGTTTTCTGGATGTTTCAGTGAGAATATCAGCAGAAGAGACTAGGGAGGGGGGTGAAGTTCCAGAAATACAAACCTGGTGTTGTTTTTCAGAAGCCTCTTATTTGTCTGGATCAATCCATATGTTAACCTCTGGGACCTATAGCATTTAACTCCATCATTTCAGAGTGTGGTGACAGGAGGTGGCTGGGACTGCATGGCCCTTTCCCTTGGCAGCAGCTCTGGAAAGAGCTGTGCTGCTCAGGGTGGGAAGAAAGGAGATTCCAGCAGAGTACAAATACAACTCCAAAAAGCTGACTTTTGTTTCAAGGCGTTCAGGCAAGCAAACACCCAGGAGCTTGTGTCTTACCAGGGAACCAGAAGTAACACATAAGCCAGCGTGCAAGTCAAGCTGCAGGATTTTGCCAGTGGTTGGACAGTTTCTGTGTAATATTTCGGCTTTCTGGAGTCACAGCTCTGGCAAAACCATTGCTGAACACTCGGTGATCAATCTAAGCAAGGAATAGCTACTTTATAGGATCATAGAATGTTTTGGGTCGGAAGGGACCTTTAAATATCGCCTTGTCCAGCCGCCCTGCAGGGAGCAGGGACATCTGCAACTACAGCAGATAGCTCAGTGCAACCTGACCTGTAGTGTTCCCAGATAGGGCTTCTACCACTTCTCTGGGCAACCTGTTCCAGTGTTTCACCACCCTCATTGTAAAAAAACTTCCTCCTTATGTGTTCTCTAAATCTACTCTCTCTTTAGTTTAAAACTATTACCCCTTGTCCTGTCACAACAGACCCTGCTAAAAAGACTGTCCCCGTCTTATAGTCCTTCTTTAAGTATCAAAAGGCTGCAATGAGGTCTCCCCAGAGCCTTCTTTCTCTTTAGGCTCAACAGTCTCGCTTCTCTCAGCCTTTCTTCATAGGAGAGGTGCTCCAGCCCCCTGATCAACTTTGTGGCCCTTGTCTGAACCCACTCGAGCAGGTTCATGTCTTCCTTATGCTGGAGGCCCCAGAATGAACTCCTTGGCAGGAGATGCTGAGTTAGACCTTAAGTAGAACATGGTGAAAGTTATTGAACTAACCATCACAGCACAAGGAAACAGGAGAGAAGTTGTCATATGTGCCTCATATCCCAGGGAAGCTGTGATGGAGTCAACTGACCAAAACTGCATTGCTGTCAGGGAAGCTGGTAACTGTCACTCAGCATTATGTCAGCTGCCCCATGAAGAATGAAGGGGAAAATGTCAATTGCTTATTTAACACTTAGTGGGAGATCAGTTCTTTAGAAAAGAATTGTAATAAAAAAGATGCTGGTGTGGGTGTAAAGGCAGCGTCTTTGAAGTCTGACTGTGATTGTAAGTTATGCATACTTGTGGTCAGGGGAGTCTTTCTATCTAGCATGTTTCCAAAGTTCAATTTTTTTCAAAGACAGCTATATTTAATTGTAAAAGGAAGCTATTCTGAATGCCTAAGCACATATGTCACTCTCCTCATTCAGAATTAGATATCAGAAATTAAAAACTAACATAGGAGAGTCAAGTTGGACTGTTGGGCTTTTTGGTCCAGCCTTTGTGAACGTGAAACAAGTGACCATGTGGGGAAGCAAACTAGAAATGTGGGATTCTAGCTGAATTTCTGAGCAAGCCAGATCCTTCTCCTCCTCCTCAGCCTAGAGGAAGGGTTTATCTCTCTTCCTACATGAAATTTAAGTGCAGGCAGAACTTTCTATCTAACTAGGTAGATGGATTTATAGAAATTGAGATTACATTTTAAACTTAACTTACATTTTAAACAACTTACGTTTTAAACTTTGACTCAGAGGTGCTGTTGCAAAATTTTGCCATTGAAAGTCAATTTCTTTTGTCCCTCTGCAAGTTGCTCTGAGGGCTGAACTTTTGTCAAAATCTTTGTACTTGCGAACATTGCATGCTCCAGAGTTTCCATTTATTTCTTTCTTCCTCTTCCCAAGTTAATGAAAGCATAGGAAACCATTCATGATGAAAAGCTCTGGGCTTCTGTGTTCTGGAGAAAAGCAGATGACAAGGTGCCTGATCAGTGGAAGACCAGGAGAGGAGAAAGAGGGGGGGGGAAACCCTCTGTAGTTGCTGCTTACATAGACAGCAGAAGTAACAGGATTTACGATTGCAGAAGAAAATCATACAGTTATCTCAAAACCTTCATAAAGGGCAATATAAGTTACTAATAATCAGGTAGTAGTCAAAAATGGCATCTGAAATCAGCTGCTTTCTGGCAAGTGAAGATTTATTTTTTAAAACTCTAGAACAGCCAGGGTGGTTTGTTTTGCTGCCTTAGCTGGTCATCAGGGCAAGTCCTCGACCATTGTCACATGTCCCCCTAGCAGAGGCACACCCCACCATGTGCTTCAAAGACAGGAGATGGACATCTGGTTTGTTGGGGGTGGGAAGTGTGCATCTCACATGGTAATTATTGTTAGGGACTAGATCTGTTCCCTGGAGCATCTATCACACATGAAAGGGGAAATACCATCTTGTTTGAACCGGGACTCACTGTTTGGGGAGGTTCATACTTCTGCTCCTTTAGGTATGCTCTGTGTAGCTCTGGCTATACCTCATTTTTTAACTAGCAAAGATAATTTATATTTCATCTTAGGGGAGTTCTATAAATGTACAATTGAGTGAAGTATTACAGAGATGGCAAATGCATGGAGAAAAAAATTAAGGAAATGTGTTACCGTACGCCTTTTATTTATTGTACCCACTATGCCCAGAGAAATACATTAGGCTCAAAATGATTGTTCTGTTGAACTGAAACTAAAATCCTTCTTGTTATTAAATCTATGTTCACTAGTTTACAACATGACTGGTTACAGGTTTCTCCTTTGGAGAAAAGATCAGATCCTTTGCAAAGGGAAGTTACCTTGGCGTGCGTGCTGCTGTACGGGAGAGCCTCTCGCAGAGTCACGGCTCGGCAGTGAGGATCCCCTCGCTTGAGGTTGAGACAAGGTGATCATAAAAAGGTACTCACCCTAGAGATGTCCTTTGGATTGCTTTTATTCTGTCTTCAGGATTCATAAATAGAATGGAAAGTCAAGAAATGAACATTTCTTACCAACAGCATTTCAAGACGGTATGTTCGCAAATGTAAGCAACATGTTTTCAAGAAATTGTTTCAAGCTGTATAAATGTGTTTGCCAATCCTCAAAGCAATCATTTGCAGCTAGTTTTTTTGGATGATAATAAGATTAATGATACAATAACACGGAAAACAATTTTAAAATAACCTCAGGGATTTAATGTAAAACCATAAATACAAGGAAATTCTGAGTTAAGGCAGCCAGAGTGTATTTAACTTAGTCTTGTTTTGCTTCCCAAGTAAAACATGTACACTTGTTTGTCAGGAGAGGAGGGTCTAAGCACACTTGGTAAAAGTACAAACCATATGTGCTATTTGAAAGAGCTGTAGGAACAGCAGTGCTAAGAGGATGTTGTGTTTGTCTTTACTGCAAGCGGTTCTGTGTGTTAGTTACACAAATGGCTCAACAGTTTTAAAGAAAATATTATGTATTTTATTTCCTCTGTTTTTTTTTAATACTGTGTGACTAACATTACCCCTAGTTATTGTCAATGTCTTCCAGGACCCAAGTTGACAGTGCAATAGTGTTTACTGTAGCTAGACTTCAGTTTTCCTGAAATAAGAGGTGTGAATTGTTGAATAACACATGGCAATGACAGATTTTATCTTATAGTGAAATCCTTACCCTCATATCTACATAGCATCTTTGCTATACAAATATTTACCATAATTCTTGTGCAGTCATTATGCTTTTTCAAGATAAAATGTACTAATAATTTCATGCTTTTTTTGTTCATATAAACAAACGAGAGAAAACCCCCAGAAAGACTAAGTTGATATTAAAATAGCTCTGACCAAATACTTTTGGGAAGTGAATATCCCTGTCTACATCATATAAAGTTTTATCTTGTTGGGTAACTATAGAAATACTGTGTTAAAAGGATGTTGCTCTAAGTCAATCCTTGGTCAGGAAGTCCCTTTCCCATCTTAGCTGTACTCCCCTGTGTAATTCAAGTTCAGATATGGACTGCGTGAGATCACTTTCTCCCCATGTTTTTTTCAGGTAGTCTTTATCTTGTTCATTGCCTTCTGAGACCTGGAACAGATTTGCCAGGGTCTGAGAACATCTAGCTATAGCTCTGTCAAGCTCTGTGCTCAGAAAAATAACTATAACCCAACAAATTCTACTTCCTGGCTGGATACACAAAAACCAATGGCTACATTTGGCTTTAATCTGCACCTATCTCAGATGCAAATCTGTATAATGGGGATAATAATACTCACTTTGCACAGGTTTTATACTGTATTTATTTTTAAAGGAGAGTTTTTAAGCTTATGAAAGTTGCCAACGAGGCAAATTCAACTGTGTAATTGTATAGACTATAACAGGATTTATCAGCAGGCTAGAAACTTTGAGTCTGCTGCACAGACCTGCACCTTGATCCAAAGGAGCAATCATTAATGATATTAGGTTATGTACCTTCCTGCCACAGAGAAGTCTTATGAAGTGTAGTGTGCTCATTGCAGACATGATCTTTGAAGGGTGACAGTAGAGTTCAGGCAAGTCTCTACTGAACATGTGCAAACTGCAGAGTCTCCAGACATTTGCTACATCACTACGCTTCATTTGATTTTTCAAAGAACAATCCCTTAACTCCCTCTGCACCCCAAATTTCCAGTCCCTGCTCAAAGGTACATCTAGGCCAGAGTTTTCATCTGGAAGATTTAGCATCAGGAAAACAGCATCTCTCTTTTCAGCTGCATTCTTGGACATTAGTATCTGTTTTGGCAGAAAATTTTATTTAAAGAAAAAAAAATAGACGAGAAGCCTCATGGGATAAAAGCAAGCAGGTCAAAGAGTTAAAACTGCAAAATTACGGACAATGCAAAAGCGGGTCTTGTAATGAGAAGGCTTGGGCAGCTAGCATAATAATGATCTTACTATATTACTCTGTAATTAGATCATTTCCTTCTGAGATGGCCAAGAAATAAATCCCTATAAATACAAGTTTATGTGACACCAGAGATGAGATATCGTGTCTCGCACAAGTCATTGCCTGAAATCCAAAGACTGTATAGAAATATGAACTCCCATCACAGATAGGAATGAACGGCTCTTTGCAACACCACCTTCTGAAACAGGCACATGAGGCAAAGGGAGGTGAAATAATTTGCCCTTCATTGCCCATGTGGGGACAGCCAAAATGGAATCTAATACAGCTTTACCCCAGGCCCTCATCTAATTGTGACGTACCCATCAGAGACTGGATGTTTAGGCACGTGCGTGGTTGAAATGAAAGATCCTTTCATCCTTTTCACACTCAGAGTTGGGAACTTAGAAATTTCCCAGGAAGTGTGAGATGCAACTTGTTATTTCAGAAGAGAGTGCTCCCTGAAGTGATATCATAGATTGATGTCACAGTGTTGACCAAGTTTGTGACATCAAGTTGCGTCAGGGGAGGTTTAGGGTGGACATTAGGAAAAACTTCTATACTAAAAGGGTTTTCAAAGACTGGAACAGGCTGCCCTGGGAAAGTGGTTGAGTTGCCATCCCTGGATGGATTTAAAAGCTGACTAGATACAGTGCTCAAGGATTTAGTGTAGTAGTAGCCCTGGCAGAGTAGATAATAGTTGGACTTGATGATCATAAAGGTCCTTTCTAACCATAGTGGTTCTGTAGTTCTGTCCTCTTTGCTTGCTTTTGTGGCCTTTCAGTAGCTATTAGTGAAAAGCTTTGCATGCATAAATACACAGCAATCTTTTAACTTAAGCTAAAATGGAAATAACCCTCTCCCCCCTTTCACACGTACTTAGGCCGTTCCTTCTCTCCAGCATTAATTTTGCCTCTGACCTTTGGTTTCATTAAAGTGCATTTGTGATGAGCGAGCCTGTAGTATCTGATGCATTCAGGACATTATACAGCAGGCAATAAACCACAGGAGGAGGCTTGTAAGCACTGGATTTCTCTCTTTGGGGTGTTCAAGTTGCCTTTAGCCATTCAGTCTTCCACTGCTACATGCGATAGCTGATAGTCTCTCACATTGTTTGCCCAGTCTGCCCCAATCACCTTTTTTTGGCTGCTTTCCATTGAGTGCCTTCTAATTTTATTTTTTTTTAATTTATACTTCTTGTAGTTAGCATAATGAGCAAAAAATGTTTGTGGTGCAGATCTCCTCCCTGCAGGTGACCGTTGTGAGACAGCACTGCAGCTTCAGAGAGCTGCAGGCTACGTGGCTTTGGGCTATCTGGTAGCCCATGGCTGCCAACAGCACAACAGTCTGGTACCAGTGCCACGTAGGGAAGCCTAAACCCAGTTTCAGCTTCCATTTGCTCCCTTTGAATCTGAACTAACTGAATCCTGATTTATAGGGATGCAAAGGAGAATGGAAATGAGACAGTGGGCAAGATCTCCTTTTGCTGGAGCTGTTACGTGTGACGCCAGTTGGCTACGGGGTTTCTTTTGGCAAAGCCTTTTACAACTTCACAGTTGCTGGATCCATCCGATGCACTGAAAGGAATTATTTTCTAAACAAATTACAGACTAGCTTGTTGGAATTGCAGTTTAAACAAAGCAAAACTGCTTGGATAACTGTAAAATGCTCTTTTTGCTGACTGCATGCAAAGTGACTGTAGGAGATGTTGAGGAAAATAAGCACTATGGTAATAAGAACTGGTACACTGGTTTTGGCTGGGATTACAGTTAATTTTCTTTGGTCACATAGTGCTGTGTTTTGGATTAGTGACTAAACCAGTGTTGATAATATGCCCGTGGTTTTGCTACTGCTGAGTAGTGCTTGCACAGAGTTGAGGCTTTCTGCTCCTCATGCAGCCCCACCAGTCAGTGGGCTGGGCAGGCACTGGGTGCTGGGAGGGGGTCCCGCTGGGACACATGACATTGTGCTCAGCAATAAAACTGGGGGGATAGGAGGAGGAAGCTGGGAGTTTGGGGATAAAGAGTTTTTGTCTTCCCAAGCAACTGTTACGTGTGCTGGAGCCCTGTGTTCCTGGGGATGGCTGGACACCTGCCTGCCAGTGGGAAGCGGTGAATGAATTCCTTGTTCTGCTTTGCTTGCCCGTCTAGCTTTTGTTTTATCTATGAAACTGTCTTTATCTCAACTCCTGAGTTTTCTCCCTTTTGTCCTTCCCATTCTTCCCTTGTTCTTCCTGGGGAGGGTTGAGGAAGGGGCTGTGTGGGGCTCAGCTGCCTACTGGCATTAACCCACAACAAAAGGATAACAGATTTAAACTTCCATCTGGGTGCAGTTCTAAACCACCCAAGAGTCCCAGGAAGCCATGTTCTCCAGAGAGCATTTTAAACTGGGTAGGATACAGTCCCAGGATCCCAGAAGTGCTGAGTCTGGCAGTTGCCTTTGGAGATGATCTTCTCCAAGCCCTTGCTCAAAGCAGGGTGAACCAGGGCAGGTTGGCAGGTCCATGCCCATGCGTTTTGCTCTCTCCAAGGATGGAGACTCCACATCCTCCCTGGTCCCTCTACAATTTCGTTTGGAAATAGCTTAAGGGGCTAGATAGAACACACTCAGACATACTGTTTTTCCAGGAATTTATGAAACAATTTCTGTTTTTCTAAAAGTTTCAACCTTAAACTTGCCTCAAATGGGTTAAACCTTTTCGACTAATTACAGTTGGCTTTTAAAGGGTATATTACCAGCAAAATGGAAGGTAAAGTTGCTTCCTTAGTCACTTGCTCCAATCAAGCTGCTCTAGAATAATTTTTTTCTCTATTTTTCTCTATTTCCTGTCTTTAGTGACCTTGCTTTAGTAACCTTAAAAAGTATAATGGGCCAAACTCTGTGCTGTCATACATGGGATTGGTGCCACTAATAATAGGTCTGTTTTCAGTGATCTTGACAGAGGCTTTGGTCCAGTGTTTCCCAGCAGTGCTGCAGAAGTCATGCACCTGCTTCCATCTTCAGTGTATCACAAACTCGGGCATAAATGTTCCATGGAGTGCAGAAGTACAAGTTTGGGGTTTTTTTTTTAATGAAATGAAAAAAAAAAAGCATTTTCTGCCTTTGACAGACAACATGGTTGAGAAAGCTTTGCTTGTAAAACTGGTAATATGATTATGGAGTATTTTGCCTGTGAGTAAGGGATTGGAATTCATACTTTAGAGACAGAAACTTCATTTTGCTATTTTATACCGATGTGACACTTCCAAAATCCCCTTTATGATCCTGTTATGCCATGACCAGAGAAAGACACCTGCCATTCCCCTCCTAAGAAAGCCCTCATGATATATAAATGAGAAGAGCACAGGGAGACCCCTGCCCTTATGAAATGAAGGCTTAAAAAAAGAAATGGAGTTTGCCATGGCCCAACAGATTTGGGTCCAGATTTTCCAAAATTCAGTATTGTTTTAGAACTGAGCACTTAACCACTGCCACTGTTAAGGTGAAAATCAATTTCTTCTTTTTTTTTTTTCCCCCCCCTCTCTATCAAGGTGGTCTTAAATATCTTTAGTAAATTAAAACTAAGTATTGCCAGCTCTACCACTAACTTTGCCTTTATGGATATTTCATTAATAACTTCTACTTAACAGAATAAAGTAACAAAGTAAATTCAACCTTTCCGTTTCTCACTGCGCTGTCCACTCCCTTGCATAGAGTTCAGCTCTCAGTCCAGACCACCCACATCATGAATGAAGGCTCTCATCTTGCCCTTCAACCACCTGGGACTGGATAAATGCCTTTTAAAATAGACTACACCCTTTTCTTACTTCCTAATGTCTCAGGTATATTTTGTAGTAGTTAAACATTTTGTGGACATGAGTAATGTCCATTCTACTTCTACCATTTCTCCAGCTGGTAAACAAGACAGTAATAAAGGAAAAATACAGGAGAAAAGCTCTCAGCACAAACAACTTTCACTAAACTAAAATTACACCTCATTATCCATTTCTGCACAAGAAAGCCAAGATTTTGATAGGAAACGTGAAGCATTAGGTTTGTACACCTCTAATTCCTATGAGGACTGTAGAAGTTTGGGGCTACATAATACCTTCGTTCAGAAGACCTGGTGTTAGTGGTTGGTGCTTTAGGAGAAACTGGTTCTTTGAATCTGCACAACACCCTGGTGATTCCCAAGTCTGCAAATAAATGTTCTGGAGGATTGAAGTCTTTCTCAGAGGCTGTAGTCACTCACACCTGTCTTAGATATGGGACAAGAAGCAGTTTTGTATTTTTTAGGACTTGAGCTGTAATAGTAAAGGGAACATCCAGGTTTGATGAGGTTGGGATGAGAGACATAAAAGGCAGCATCACGAGCTGTGACTGGAAGGACCAGTGAGATAGTTCTCTCTCTCCCACGTCTGTAGGGGACTTTAACTTCCCAACTCCTTGGCATATTCACTGAGAGCAGAAACCAGCCTATAATGCTGTAGCTATAATTATCAAAAGATATCTAAATGGTCCATTTTTGTCTGCCTAACAACTTCCAGGACAAGGTCTGGGAGAAAAATTACCAGCTGTGCTCTGGGGAAGAAAGAACTTTTACATCTGCTGAAAATGTACCTGAGTGCAGGCCCGGCCAGAGAGAAGGGTCCTGCTCAAGGAATCACCAAGACAAACTCATGAAAAATAGCAGTTACCTATGGAAATACCATTGCAAATTTCTACCTAAAAGCCTCCATTTCTTGACCCTGTCACAGTGTCAGCAATCAGGGTTGTCCACTGTTTCTCTACTTCCAACCTTTATTATATTCAGAGAAAACACAGATCTTTATTTTTTTTAAGATAATTGCTTCTAGTGCTATGCAGTGCAGGAGGGAGAGGAGTAAAGAAAATAAACTGCTCCTTAGCAGCGAAATACTGATCAACACCTAACTACATGAATAAAAAAATCATTTACTGTAAATGATGGACTTTGATCTTGGAGTCAAATTCAACCACGGTGTAACATCAATAATTGACCCTAAGGATTTGTTTGGCTTTTATTTTTCTAATGTTCTCATCTTGTTTCTGGAAAGAAAGATGTGATAACAGATTTGCAGTGCGCTTGATCTACGTTCTTCAAGCTTATGATGGCCCAGCCTAGCCCACATTCACATTCCAGTGTCTCCTCCTGAATAAACCGAGCCACCTACCAGATGTAGTTGATACTGTCTATACTCTGCACTGCAAAAGTTTATATAAAGATTTCTTAAAAGCATTATTTTTTTATTTAATTTAGGATTTTGCCTTCCAGTAAACTCATATTTTCCTAGTGACAAAGCCAGTTTGCCAAGGTGCAAACTGGAAGCCCTTTGAGGCTGATTTCCTGCCAGTAAGGGAGGAGTCAATCACCACTGAATTATCAAGCCAAAGAAAGGGAGGAGGGAAGAACACAAACAAACTTGGAATTTTCCAAATTAAGCCTTCCTTATATCCTGGCTTATCTGTTTTGTCCTTCAGGTTAAGAACTCCACAGGATACAGAGATATCTGCATTTTGGGGTTTGTGTCATAGTATTGTCACAAGAATTGCACTTCAGTGCTGATGAAACAATGCCTGCTATGGCAATTTTATCTGGAGACAGAAAGAAAAATATTTTTAATGTGTCAGTATCTGTTTTAATGTGTTTTAAGGTCAAAGTCAGCTCCCCTTACAGTCAGAGCTGTAGAGAATATGTTGGCTATTAATAGGCCTAGCAGTTTAAATTTGTTGTTCTTGTTATTCTTGTAGGAGGCTAAGTGATATTTAAAAATTGGTTAATTATTACAGTTGTTGCTAGTACATGTAAAAACATAACCTGTTCTCCTGGACTAGGTAGAGTCTTGTTGCAACACTGCATTTTAAGCTGCGTTCCACTGCTTAGAAAAGATGCACTTAGTCCTTTGGAAAAGATCTCTAGAAAGTGAGAAATTATAAAATGCTAACCTCATCAATTTTTAGAGCCAATATGTTTCTCTTTGCTTGATGGTTGCCAAGAATTTTTATCCACGAAGCATATATGTACTTACATATATTCAATTCACTTACACAGTTCTATACATTTGGAGATTGGCAGCAGTTACTGGATTGCAGAATGACTGTTACACAAAATACTACTAAGCTGATCCCTCAGATCATCCGTATAAATGGAACATATAGTTAAGCAAACTTTCCTAGATTAATTGGCTAGGGGAGGGGAAAAAGTATTTTAATATCATTCAAAATGTATAAAAACTCATTTGACAGTCTATATGTAAATTTGGCAGCCCTTACTCTGATGTACTTCTCTTTAGGGCATGACCCTTGCTTACATGTCAACCTGAGATGAGACTGGTGATAAAATACTGTGATGATATAATGCATTCCTTTCTAATAACTGGAAAATCATCATGTTCTCTATGTTCCCATTCAAATACGTTTTTTCATAAGGGATTGTTTTTCCTTTTGTATCCCTCAGACTTTTTGCTCTCTCTGTAGACCTTTGCTGTGTGAGCTGCCCAGAGATTTCTGATAACAACCTTTATCCAGTGTCTTGCTTTCACTTCTTCACTGGTTGTCCATCCCACCTTGCTATGATGAGTTTTTTATAGTTATTTCCGTCGCTGTTTCTGATACAATTGAAGTATATGTCCATGGCTACTCAGGTCTGGAAACAGGGTCTACCTTTTCCTAGCACTGTTGCTCTTCTTTTTTTCCAACCAGAAGTCACACAGAGATATTTGCCAGCACATTTCAGGTTATCCAGTTTTCTTCCTTTCAACAATACTAACTTATTATATTTCACATGCATGGGGGGAAAGCAAGACTTTGGTCAGATGCTTTAAGTTGTCATGTTTTTATTTGAACTCTATTTTTTATAAGGGAAACTAGCTGAATGTGCTGATCCCAGGTTTTCTCCAGTTTTTATGGAACCATCCTCCTTGGTTGACCATAGGTGATTCCAAGCTCACTGAATCTGCTATTTGGTGTGACTTTTTGCTTGCCTTCTTTTGTTTAGAATAATTAATTGAAGTTTTGTTTTTACCGCGTTCGGTGATGGCTCCTTGCTATCTCATTTTATTGACTCAAGTATTTGTTGCATTGTGCCAGTGATTGAAAAAAAGGAGAACATGCCTTTTTAATTTCCTAACTTGCCCCCTTCTCAGATGCTGATAGCGGAAGCTTGTGATGAGCTCAGTGAGACACTGGGAGATTGTGCCAGCCACTGTTTCTAGTATCGAACACAGCTTCCTTCAGAGCTGTTAGGGACACTTCCCCTCAAAAGTACTCCCTGTCCTTTTCATTGATGCATTCATGATTTCATACCAGGCACTTGATCATACCTAAGGATGATAGTTTGGGTGCCGTTGTTGGCTTTACTGTATCCTGGGTGCAGTTTGCTCTGCTGAGCAGAAATGATTTGCGTACTGTGAACACATAGGCAAAAATCTTTCTTTTAGATAACCATCCAGTTCATTCCTTGAAAGATCCCAGAAAGCAGTAAGGCTTTTTACAGAGTTCCCTATGTCTCACAGCTAGATATTAATTTAAGAGGAAGTTAACATTTTGTTAAAAAAATTAATTTTGAGTTTTACTTTCTGACAGGTCACTTGTCTTTGAAATGATTTAAAGAAACTGGAGTAAGCAAAGTTTATCCTAAGTACCATATACTTAATCTTCAGCCCCAAAGTGAGAGGAAAAATATGTTTATTTTTTGTTTGCTTTGCCTTTTCTGTAAGAGGTTGAGGGAAAAGTCCATACCTTCCCTTGATGAATTGTTGTCTCAGCCATTTCACCAAGGGGACAAGAGTGCACAGCTGATCTTTCTCTTCTAGGGAAGGGGTTTATTTTGAGGTTAAGGGAGACAGCTACTGGAAAAGAATCCTCTTTAATAAAGAAACAAGCAATCCATTTGGCAGAGCAGACAAAAAAGGCCTGACAAAGGAGGAATAATAGCGTTAACCTCAGGCTGTGTGTGGTCCACAGATGAAGTGTTTTGAAAGCCATGGTTTGCCTGTCCTTACTGAGCTGAGAGAGAGAGACAGGAAAAAAAACCCTGTGCCATTGCTGCCTGTGAATTTTTTGTCCTGTTATAGGAAAGACAAAGGAAACCACGAGGCCAATTTATTCTTTGCCTGAGATTGAACATCCTATTCTTGTGGTCATGGCAAAAACTAAGCAGTGGTTTGGGCTCCCAATAGACCCCGCCCCAAGTTCTCAATTTCACCAAGAATACCCTGAGTTTAACTAACCACTTTGTTCCTTAAATCATTGTTTTCCAAGGGAAATTTAATTTAAAAGATACTTTTATAACTGAGTGAAATCCTATGCTATGCAAACAAAATTATTATTGTTTGAAATAATTCCCATCTTGTTGGCACTGTGTGCAGAAGTCGTATTTTGTCAGAGCCAAGCTGCAATGGAGCGACCAGTATTCTCTTCCAAACCTAGTAATCCATGGCTTCAAGGGCCAAATCCTGCTTTCAGCTCCACCACGGCACATTCAGTGTTACTCCACTGACTTCACATTTGGCCCTACATGTGGAAAAGAAGATTTCACCTCTGTGTCGTGTTTTGTTCTTTTTTTTTTTTATCTTGGATTTCTCTTTGTCCATTTTTCTCTGAGAATTAAAAACAAGAATTTAATCCAGCTAGTAGATTGACTCAAGCAATAAAGAGTTCATGTAACGTGGGCCAAAAACCAGTAGAATCTGGAATGTGCTGGTGCCTGGAACTGAGGTCCAAAGACATAAAGTCTCTTTTCCTCTGGCTGACGGGAAGCTGCCTCCTATTATTTTTGTATTTTTGAAGAAGGGAGAGCAGTCTAGTTCATGTTATTGCATGAACTAAAATACATTTTAATTAATTCTGAACACAAGGGACTGTCAGCTTTAAGGATCTTATTTCATCATGTTTTTCAGTAAATTGTTACCATGATTGGTTCTGCCTTAGGAGCCAAACTGAGCCTGGCTCTTACATGTGTGAGGGCAATGAGGAGAAGGGAGTTTACATTGCCAGCCTTTCTCCACACATGGCTCACACAAGTGAAACTTCAGTCTGTGCCTTCCTCTCCTTCCTCCCTTTTATGAAAAAGGAAGCAAAGAAATGGATGGGAAAAGAGTTTTGCTAACTTGAAGTATTCCAAAATTATGAAACTGATTGAATAATAAATTTTAGATCTGTAGAGAACTTGGGGTTCATCTTTCCAAACTTTTGTCTGCAACCAGGTAATCTCAGACCTTTTTAGAGAAGAGTGGAAGCTGGAGCTCTCAGACATCTCCCTGTTGACATGTGTCTGGAAGCACAGGCTGTGTCAGAACACACAAGTATGAGATTAGGCAACAAACACTGTTTTTCAGCTCCACGCTCATTACTGGAACCAGCCAGACTTTCATGTGCAGGGGAAGAAACAGAAGATAGCCCTGTCTCAGAAGTCATTCCTTCCTTATGTGTGTGAATTCAGAAACTCATGACGTGATTTATTGTTTCCTTAATGGAAATTAAAACTACCAAATACATTATTACAAACATTTCTTACAAGCAATAGCATTAGAGGTGCAGAAGCAACTGCAAAGGATTATCAGCGGTCAGCGTATTTAACCTTTCAGAGCTACCTAAGCAAAATACGTTGCCTTGGGGTTCTCACCCTAACTTTGGTTTCTATTTGAAGTGTAGATGTGTTTGATCAAAAATTTAGTAAGGCTGCCTTCCCATATCAAAACCACATTCTTCTCCATCAACCGCATTCCCATCTGTTTTTTATTCTGTCCTTGGTTTTTTCTGTCCTATGAAGCTTTGGCTTGCCTTATGTAATTTCTCAGGGTTGTGTGTGAAGGAGTTCCTATTTATTGTTTTTTTTACTATTATTGTTGTCGTTAGGCTCACCTTCCCAGGGCTGGGAGTGCTCAGCAGAAGGAGAGGGGTGGGAAGCGAATGGCAAAGCAGTTGGTTGCTTTGCAGCTCTTTGTGTAGCAGAATCTGTACTGCCTCTTTTCATCTCTCATCAAGAAATAGGAGTCAAAAAGTTTGTAGTGCTCCAAAGGAGATGTCTCATGCAGCACAGTGTTCCAAGCAGCTGCTCCAGGTTTTGTCTAATGTACAAGTCACTGAACGTTACCTTCCTCCCACGGATTCTTATTGAAGTGTTTTCTGCTGAGATTTTCTTCGCAACAGTTCTGCTTGTCACTGCTGCCACTTGCTCCTATGCACAGAAGAGTCCAGGGCTCAATACGGTGTGTTCCCTGTGATCTCCTACACCCTTCCTTGCTCACTGGGACATGCAGGAGTGCAGCAATGGGCAGGACAGGCCTGGTGCTGCTCAGCATAAATGCAGCCAGGCTTTGTTTTCTTGGGGGTAGGAGATGGACTGATGGGCTCCTGTTCCCCAGGTAAAAAGAGAAATACTGTCCATTGTATTTCAGTAAATTTACAGGGGGAGAAAATACCTTAAAATCTCATACAAAGCTTATGACTATGCAATTTTTAAAGTGATAAGAGGCAGAGAAATGTCAAGCAGGGCTTTAGAAGGGATTGCTACTTCTTCAATCATGTGTTGTAAATACATATAATTACAATATTCCTAAATGCATTGCTGCTAGGAAAGTCTCTAGTACAGATGGTCGGAGATGGTCTCAAATGATCTGCCGTCAGAAACACTTGTTAATTATGTTGCATTGTTGTACATGTATTCCTGCTTTGTAGCAGGAATTTCTTCATTAGAAGGGCCTGAAAAAGACTGTCCCCCTCTCAGTAAATAAGCTCTTCCAAAGCTTTCTTCAGCTGGTAATAGGAGAAGAAAGGAACAGGGAAGCCCTGAGATACTGGCTGGTACATTTCAGGAAGAAACAAGACAGCATTATTTTTTCATTTCCAGTTCTGGTCTAAAATAGAAACTCAGGATAGAAAATTACACTCTAAACATTCAACGCTAAGCCTATTCAAGCCAGGTTTTCATTTGGTTCAAGGACTATGCCAGAAATTGTTGTAGTGCTTGTCAATGGGAATAGTCATGATCATTTAGACAAATCGTTGCCTTTGACCTTTCCTCTCCTAGTGAACAGTCTTCCTTCTGAAGAAAGCTGACTTCCTAATGGTGGCAGTTCTCCAGAATGATATAGAGGTGCTTATTCATGAATGACATGAAGTGATTACCGCTGGAAAATTCATAGTAGGTTGGATTTTTGCTATTTTAAGTCAATTCCTAAAAGCTCAATCCTGATGTCTCTCATGTAAAAGAATCAATGAGTTGAATAAGAAAAAAAGAGCCATCATCTTAGCAGAGAGCAATGCATCCATTGTGTGGATACAGCACTTGGTGCTCTACCTACATTCAAGGCAGGTTCACTAGCAGGTACATCCCCTTGCTCTGGGCTTCCAGCTAGGGGACCAGTCGGAGCACGATGTGGCTCCTGTGCAGCCCTGGGTGCACAACACAGCCTTGTCCTCACACAGATCTGGGATGCGATCAAGCTGTGCAGTAGCAGCTGAATGATGGAAACCACTGCACACACAGGCAGCCTGTGTGTTGGTAGCAAGCCAAATACAATTATATAATATTGTTCTTACTTATTGCTGCCATTCTGTTATTGAGGCCTTATTGGTCCAAGTGTTAAGACTGGTACAAATATGGACACGTCTGGCCAGAGTAGCTTGGATCTTGACCTATAGTGTATTGTTAAACACGGTGGGGCTAAAAGATTAAATGTATGCAATTTGCACAGCAAGAAGCAAAGGCTACTTTAGTCCAGCTGGTGTTACTGCTGTTCAAATTGCCTAAAAGCTTTGTCACATCCCTAACTAGGACATTGCTGAGCTACCTGCAGTTCAAATGACAATGAATCACCGTGGTCTAGATAGCCAGTCCAAACTGACTTCACTGCCACTGCATCAGTGTAACACAAGGTAAAAGTTTGCTTGCTATTGGAGGCAGCTCCCTTAGTGGAAACTAGGTCAGATGGCTCTTCCTAGGCCTGCTCCTTCCCTGTTGCGAGTGGAGGGAATAGCTAGAGCTAAGGGAAGGTGCAAATGAATCCTCCTTTCATTCTGGAAATCTTGGCCCCTGGATCTTCCCACATTGCTGGCACGTTTTGTCCAGAGCTCTGAGGACAGATTTGTAGCTTCCTAGAGATGTCCAGTTCCTAAAAAAGATGTTTCTTCTCTGGCATTTCCCCCAGATCTGAGCCTTCAGTTGAGAAACCCTTTGCCAACAGCGGTTCGCACTGTGTGTAAATGTGCTGCCAGTCTGCACACCAAAGACCGTATCATCAGTGGTAATAATGGTATTAATTTTTAAGTATTCTGGTGGTGAAACAGTGTCTGATATAGTGTTCATTTTTTATCTGGAGAGAGCTAGATAGCATTATCATCCACTCTGCTGATACGTAATTTGTTCATCCAAAGCAGATACTCTTTCTTGGAAAGAAAAAGAACTGCTGATGCAACTCCAAGTCGGTATAAGCCTCATTCCATAAGCACTCTACAACATGCCATGGTAGAATGACTTACTACATGGCATGTGATACAGATTACAGCTAATGAGATAATCTTGAGCAGCACTTCAGGCTTGCCTTACTGCTTGGGAAGATTAGTGATGGCAGGTATTTGTGTCTGTCATGATACTAAATCAAAAGCTATTATGGTATTGTTAAGGCTCATGGTACAACTAGCATGAGATGGGATCAGTGGGATTCAAAGTCCATGTGAGAGACTGTCTGCCTTTGCTTCTTGTTCTCATTGGGTTTGGTGGATCCATCCTGGGGAAACCCTCTTATGGTGGAAGCTGTGGCACAAAGCTGCCCTGGAGCACTTCCATCTCCCCACAACCTCTGCAGAAGACAGGTCTGTGCTACAGGTCTTCTCTTTCATCAAATTGCCTTCTAGGTCCTATATGCTACAGCAGACCCCACGGTGCAGGACATTCAGTGGGACAGAGGGAGGAGTCCTGAAATTTGGGTGCAAAGGCAGCATGACCCCTATTCCCCTGCATGAGTAGAGAGGCTCTGTGCTTACCAGTGCCTTACTTCTGTACAGAGGGATCTCCAAATGATAAAAAGCAGTGCAGAACAATGCATAAAGCTGCTACTGTTAGTACTGATGTGCTGCAATAGTCCTAGCATTTCATTTCAGTAGCATTTGGTATTACACACACAATTTTGGTTACCCTATGGTACTATTCCCCACCACCAAGGAAACATCATTATGAGAGTACAGACCTGGCTTCCCAGGAGTTGCCCTGCTGCAGCAGCAGCAGCAGCAGCAGGTCTTGATGTCGATAACAACACACCCACAAAGGCTTTGCAAACCTTTATTAATTGTTTTGGCGTATGAGAAAAACATACAACAAAGAGTATTGATTATTTCAGTCTTCTAAGCTCATTATGGCTGCGGATATCGAGAACGCTTTTTAGCCCAGGAGATTACGCAGAGCAAAGCTCCTTCTGTAACGCTCTGGACGATTACGGGAATACAGTTATGGATTTCCTCACACACCCAGCTCGCTGGTGTTCCGTGCGATTGCAGCGAGTCATAAATCAAAGCGATAGTCGCTTGACTGGATTGGAAGGCTGCTGATGTTCTCAACTGTGTTGTTTCGCCGCAGGTCCGTTGCCGGTTCCTGCGACACGGGGGCTTTCCTGCTGCGGGAGGGCTGCCTCCGGGCATGGGGGGGTTGTGAAAACGACCGGCTTAAGGAGTTGCGCTGTAATTGTATCGTACGTTGGCATAGCCCTGCAGTCTGCAGAAAGGCATGCCAAACTACTTAGTGGTTATCAGGTCCCTATCTATGGGTAAGCTAGGAGAGCTGCTCTTCTTATCTTACCAAGCCCGTGTTTCTGGAGCTGAAGGTCACAAATTCCATAAAGCTAGAGCACAGCGTGATGTGAGCCTGTGTTTTTGTCTATGGCTTCTTACCAATGGCATCTCCCATTTAAACTGAATTCCTGTCAGCATGTATATACTGCCTCGAAGTGAAAAACATTTTCACTTAACATAGAAAAGACATATAGGGTGACTGAAGCATTACATGGTTACTTGCTGCTTCCTCGTTCCCGTGCTTTCCACCTTTTCCCTGCCGGTTACATCGCAACAAGCGAGAAAAGTCCATTTAACAACTGTCATAGATGACATTTATTATCGACTGCAGCTGTTGACAGTTATGCAACTGGGATGAAATGCATCCCCATAAAAAGCACTAGGATGAGGCCTGTGCCACCACACGGAGACTATCTAAAGCCCCAAGATAGACTCAGGTACACCACATAGCAACTAGGAGTCCGAGTGAAGGTCTGCCATCTGAGACATCTCCACCGCCTTCTGTAATATTTTTAAGGTATGATCCCTCTACCCCAAGCAATTTCATTTCCCCATCTCTGGTGCTGTCTAGGCCCTTTGACTAGGAAACAGCAAATACAGCATGTTTCTGGTTTTGCTCTTTCCCCTCAGAGAAACTTAGGAAATAGCATTTTTAAATGCTGAGTTACAGATTGTTTATACCAAACTTTGCACCACGATACAGTCTCTTATTTAAATTTTCACTTTCTTTTTATGCAGCTTTGAAGAACAAGTCGTGCACTTTCCTCCCTCAGTTTAGTACAGTGCAAAATTATTTAAATTCCCACTAGCTTCAGCAACTTCCAGGGTGTTTCTTTTTTTTTAATGCTGAGATTTTGGCAGAGGCTTTGTGGCAACAGCAGTACAGATGTATGGTCATGTAAGAGCGGGTTTATAGTTGGATGTGAACTCCTCAGTGTTTTAACTTTCTGCTTCTCACAGCGTGTTAAGTCCAGTAACTATGCACATTTGCAAGCACATCTCTTTCAGTTGCTTATGCAAATAGCGCAGCTGGCGCAAGTCAGCATCTGCCACTGGTCCAACTGGGCCTGTGTGCACGCTCTTTGTACCGCACGTGTTCGGTGCCCCATTCCTGAGAGGCACAGCGTGCTCCCCCAGAATAGCTCACCTTACACCACTCGAAGCCTGCCCATCTGGAGAAGTGTGACAGAGCAGCCAGGATCTGTGTGCTAGAGTAAATCTTTCGTTAGGTTTGGAAAGGTCAAATGCAAGATTCAACAACACTCTTACAATCAACTAAGCCGACCTGTAGCAATGAGGTCTTATTTTTACACATTGGCTGAGGGTTTTTCCAAAACATTGCTATTCTAAGCATTTCCAAAATCAGAGGCCACATTGTTATTGATTATTATATGCATGCTTGTGGCAACAAGGACCGACTTTCTACTGAGCTGGACAAACATGGGCAGTGTGAGAGCAGGCATGTGAAAACTTGGCAGTTGCTTGTGGCAAGAGGCTGATCTGGATGCAAAACAGGCGTGGATTTATAGCATATTTTCTCTCTACCACGTCTCCGTAACATCATAATGAGCACTGCTGTCATACTAAGTGCCTTCTGTGAGCTAGAAAGGAGCTGGAGCAGAATAGCCTCCAACATGGTCCCCCAATCCTGCATCTGCCAGAAGGTGTGGTGAATATGAGCCCCCAAGGCTCTGCCTCATGGCTCTTTATCCCAACACCTCTCCTGTCCCCCTGGAGGAAATGAAAATGGTTTTAATGCCTGAGAAGTCCTGGAGTTAGATCTCAACACAGGGCAGAAAGACACTCCCTATCTCAAAAAAATTTGCAATTTAAGACAAAAAAACCCGAGGTCAGTACAGGCACTGCACTCTCCTTCAGCTTACAGCTCTATTTACTTTCCCCAATTCTTACTTTTCTTTTTTGTTTTTCACCTTATCTTTCTCTTTGCTTGACTAATAACATCATCCTCTTGTCCTACAGTAAATCCATCTTCCTTACTTGTATGCAGTGTGCTTTTGTGAGCGGTGTATCTAGATAGCAACACAATAAAATTAAAGCAAAATCACCGTTGCCCATTAATATCAATAGACTCTTAAATCAGTGTTTTTCCCGCTTTCCTGCTCTGTTTTTCTTAGGTATTTAACTCACTGTGTTCTTACTAAGATTATAGGATGTTGCAACTACTGGAAATAAGCTATTGCAACAACTTTGACATTACTAGTCAGGAAGAGTTCACATTTCATAAACCCGTTTTAAGGGAGCCTGCAATTAAACATTCATAACAAAATATGAACTACATACAGTTTGTATGCTTTTCAGTTTTCAACCAGAAGATTTTACTGTAGAAGCTAACTGATTTTGAAAGGGAAGATTGTACTGTATTGAACCAAGATACCCTGCTCCTCTGTAAGAGATTAACTGTGTACCCAAAACAGAACAACCTCTTCTTGCGAGTGAAGCCTTTACGGAGTAGAATGTGGTGGTGCAAGTTTTGCTGTTTTGCAGGGAAGTGCCTGATTCCTCAGCAGAGATCAAGATGTATAATCACTGGCAGACATAAATGTGATCAAAGGCATAAAATACAGCTGAAGTTACGATACTTCTCCTCACCTTATCATGTGAAGTGATTTCAAGTTACTTTTAACCTTTGGTGAGATCAGAGATAGGTCTTTATCAAGCTCGCACATGCGTGTAAGAAATTAGACTTTAGCTTATTATCACTATTACTCTATCTGGCTTTGCTCAATTAGGCGTGTTAAGCACTTCTCAAATGGGATTAAGCACCTCATTTTTTACTACTGTAAACTCACCAACAGCTGGGCCAGGAAGAGAGAAAAGGTACCATTGTACGTGAGAAGGTGCCTTCATTCTGCAGCACACCAGGAAGGGATGCTGCAGTTGTTGGGAAAGGCACACCAGAGCTGCTTGTTTCCTGGAAGAGTCTTGGGACTGTGGAGCAAAAGTCATTGGCTCACTGCCAAAAATAAAGACACTCAAAAAAAAAAAAAAAGAAAAAAGAAAAAAAATTCCTATTTTTTTGACATTTGTAGCTGTCCAAAAGTTTGAGAACTTGCAGGGTTATTTTTGAGTTACTTGTCTTCTCCCTCTACCCAAGCTGTCTGCAGAAACAAGTGTCTTGGCTTCCTGCCTTTTTGATCACAATACTTGATTATTTCTAATTTGCAGACTGTGGGAGGTGAAGGATTAGCACAGAATTCAGTGCTGTGAACTCAGATCTTCCTGCTCTGTGACTGCAGTATTCTGTACATGTAATAACAGACATGTTATTCTCACAGAAAGGCTCACACCAGGTTAAAACACAAGGGACAAGACAGCTTTCAGAGGGCGAGCTGACTGTGCAACATGCGGCTGCTTGGGCCAAGAGGATGACAATAGGTGGGTTACCATCCTCCCTCTTTGTATGCCTGGCTCCAAGCCCCCTGTATGCCTGGCCCCTCCACCCTCCCGCTGTCCTCCCGCAGTTCACAACACCCGCTCTTCCCAGCAAGAGAGTGAAAGCTCTCCCTTCCTCTCCAGAGAGGAGCGAGCCGAAGTGTCATCGCACTCATTTCGCATCCCTGGCAAGGCGCGTCCTCTTGATGGGGTCATGAGCACCCTGTCATGCACCCTTTCCAACACTCAATGCTGGAATTGTGTGGCTGATCAAGTAAGCAACGCTTCTTACCATGATGGATGACCTCGACTTCATGGGCAAGGTGACAGCCTGATCAGCGAACTGTGATTTTGTTTCCCTCAACCTCTACCTTGGATTTCAGTCCCTCCAATGTAATGAGAAAAGGTCTTAGCCAGGGGAGAGAAATACAGGCCCCTTCCCATCCACAGCAGTGTTTCTGATGGAGGCACCCTGAAGTCTGCAGAGAAGATCATGTGTAGTGGTGCTGATTTCTCTGCAAAGTTCCAAACAACGTAAGTTTGGGCCTTAATGTGTCACTCTGTAGTCTGAGCACATGTTAGAAGGGCACCTTCTTGCCGTCATCTCTGTCTTGTGATGGCAGGTCCCTTATTTGCAATGTTCACAGCCATTTATGCATTCATTAGATGGACGTCTCCTCAAAAGCATCTTTATTTTTTTACTAATTTCCCTGGGTTTGACTGTAGTTTCCCACTGGGTATCAAAAATATTCCAAGACATTTGGTGACTTTAATTTTTGATTTAAATTATTTTAATAATTTAAATCCAGGAGCATTGAAGCATAGTTCTCATAGTAATATATTAGTGGGAGACAGGAGCTTCAGCTAAACACATCTTAACCCTGCCTGGCATTCAGACATTTTTTCTTCTTTCTTCAGATACTTCTGAGTAATCTTTTGATTTCTCTACTTTGTTTTCAAAATACCAGTTGCAAGGACCTGCTCAAGTGTGGAGATTCAAACAAAGAAAGGTAAGAAAAAGCAGAACATGTAGCTGACACAACATCATTATTATTATTATTATTATTATTATTATTATTATTATTATTATTATTATTATTATTATACTGGCATTGTAAGCTGAATTATTGAAATTGTTGTATTGTGTGAAAAGGGTCTCTTAACAAAAATAATCTCTAATATGAGCTTGGCTTTTTTTTTTGGTGCTGTAACAGAAAGCACCAGCCTGCAATGTCCTCATATTTGCTGCTCCCTGGTACTCTGCATTGCAGCAAGTTTATCTTTTGGGAGGTGTTCGATATATCTTCCACCTGGGGTTTTTGAAAGACAAACAATTCTCAGCCAAACAGCTTGGGTGATGCTTTCTTGACTATGCATAGCAATAGAGTGTTGGCCTCTTATATGATCATCCATTAATTACTTTTCCTGAAAACATGGTCATTTCTACAGTAATTCTTTTTTCTGTTACAAGACCAAAACAAATGTGTCTGAACTATGAAGTTTCATGGTGCTGAACTTGTAAAAGGCTTCATATGATACAAGTCCACACGTTTGCAGTACACTAGGATAGGTGCAAAGGTATTGTCCTTACGGAGGGAAAATCTTGCCAATTAATTTTTGAACAGCATAGACCTGAGGAAGTTTCTGCATGGCTGGCCAACCAGCCAGCCTGGTCCTTCTTCCTTGCCTAGTCTAGAAAGAAAAGGGAAATTCCCTCGCATGAAGTAAGGTAGTCAACTGATCCCCTGGCAAAAAAACAGAGGACAAACATTTACCAGTGAATTTCCATGCCAGAAGTGGGAAGGAGAGTTTGCCACAAAGATCACAGAGGAAATCTCAGTGTACTACACCAATGCAGAACTGCAAACCGGTCCTTTTTGCACAATTTCTGCAGTATTCCCTTGCCTTTATCTGCTTACATCAAAATTAATAATAGAGAAGAGACAAGAGGTAGCTTAACGACCAGTGAACAGCCTTGAAGTGTGTGGACGTACAGTGATCTCATTTAGTTATGTCTGGTTTGTATTACATTCCTCAAGTTTCGCAGTCTGAAAGAAGCAGTAGATGTAATCCATGAACTGACCAGAATAAACTCTGTAGATTAATTTTACCTGGGAAAAATTTTGAAATCAGAAATCTGAGATGAAAACAAATGTCTAAATGCAGGTGTTTCCAAACTTAAAAGAGTGTGTCTTTTTGCACTGACTCTTTGTTGCATAAATACCTACAGGTGTTTTGAGATATAGTTTGTCACGCAACATTTTTATTAAAATAGTTTTCATTAGGTTTTCTATTAAGGTGTTAAGTCTCTCGTGTCATAACGAAGCACAGACTTTGTTTTCACACGTAAGCAAAGGGCACAGAAGAGTTTAGGTATTGCTATCAGGAGCCACAGCTGACTGAATGCAATGTGAAACCTCAGAAGAATGCAAAGGTTTTCATACTGTCAAAGCCGGGAGCTGCAGCAAGCACCGTCTTATTACACAAGTCCAGAATTTCTGAGCTGTTTGCATGGGAAATTAGCATCATTTTTATTTTTAAAAACAAACCCATATGAATTTAATCTCTTCTATCAGCTCCTGTTTCCTTTGTCAAGGCGGCTTGGCAGGCAAACCAGAGGCAAATGGATTTCCACATGACCTACTTTATCTGGCAAGATATATAAATAGTCTACTTCAAAAAATTGGAGAACCCGTATAAACCACTTCGGAATGCTCTCGTGAAAGAACACAAAGTCAGCGGAGGAATCAAGGCATCCTGCACATGCTCGTGGATGGGAGGTGGTAACTGAGGTGAAATCCCTGTCAGAGGAGCCTGAATTGCAGCACGATGAGCTGGAAGGCAGCACAAGCACCGTGACCACGCGTGCAGTCGTCACACAGCAGGGCATGGCATGGCATCACCTTGCCAGTCACAGCGCGTTCTCTGCAGCCTTTTGTGTACTATGGAGTTGGTCACGATACCCGATCGCAGAACGGGTGCTGTTTGGTGTGTCGGTGTCTGCGTGGGATTCAGAAATGGCAGCGCGTGCCACGGTGTGGTAGCTGGGTCTGAAGTGGTGTCCATTCTGTAGGCAGCAAGGATGGATCCCTCCTGAGCTCCTTTCTCTAGCTGCTCTGCTGGGCACAGCCTCTTCTTGGCCACTGGCACAGGCCAATTGAAAGCTCCTTTCTAAAAACAGGGAAAAAAACCTTCAGCAGCCCAACAGCTTCAAAACTGCTGAGAGACTTTTTTTTTTCCTTGCTGCAAGTAAAAAACAAACAAACAAAAAACAACCCACACCAAAAAGAGGGTCCAACTCAAGGGAACCTCGTTTGAAAAATACGGTGGCAATTGCTCACGAACACTGACTGTTTTGCAAAGCAAAAGAGCGGGGTTGATCCTGGTGGGCACAGTGAGACCTCTGCAGCTTTGCAGGCCATTGCTGATAGACTGGCAGGGCAAAAAGAATCCTTTTGCCTCCAGGATTGGCCTTGTGCAGAAATACAAAAGACCTCCATAGTGCAATTAATTGAACTCAAAGGACCTTTATCCTCCAGGCTTCCTGAGTAACGGAATGCTTGTACAGAAACAACCGTCGGGGACCATGTGAGGGCAGAGGGTGGTGGTGCTCTGACACAGGGCTACAGGACCCCCGCAAGCAGTGACTGCCCTCGGGAGTGTTTGGTCCTTCCATGGACAAACCGTATTGAGAGAGAATTTCAAAACAGAGCACACGTAATGGTGTTTCATCTTTCCAACAAAACCAAAGCAGGCAAACTAGCCGAAATATTCATTCTTGACAGAGGTCTCTGCGACTTCTATCCTAATTTCAGGAAATTTTATGCTCAGTGTTGGGGCTTGTGATTAGGCTGAACAGCAAGGTATGGTCTAAAAGGCAGTTTTTATTACTTATTATCACTATTCTTGACATTCATTCCTTTCCCCTAACCTATGATTTATCGTTATATGGCAGGGATGAACCCCCCCCCCAAAATTTGTCTCTGGATAGGTATTTCCAAGAAAATGAACTGACAAACAAATACATGACAAGTAAATGCAAACTAATGCTGGACTCCAGGCTAACACTGGTTTCAGCCTGTTTTAAAATACAAATGCAGTGTTTTGAAATTTGACTTCAGGGATGATTTTGTGTCTTTGGACCAGGTTTGTATCTTTGGCCCAACTTGTTTGGTTGCTGCCTCCATAGAATCTGCTTAAGCCAAAAGACTTAGCTTTCTTTGATTAGCCCTCAAGATGCAGGTTAATTAATGGGATTTAAATGAACAATTGGATCATGCTACAACACCCTAATGCCAATGGCATTTTTAGTGAGTTCGTGCTGGTTCTACATGTTCTTGCTCTACATTGTGCCCAGGTTTCTAAAGAAAACTCGAGCAATTTGTGGTCTTATGTGACGCTTGGATAATCTCAAATGTTGAGATTCTTAAATGATGGCATCAGTGGTTTACAAAAAAAAGAGATATAGTGAAACCCAGCTTGAAATTTAAATTTGACAGTACCATTTGAGTTCATGCTTACCACCTGCATGCATCACATCACTTTTTTACTCTTTCCAATAGCCCCACTGAGGCAGTTGAAATAGTGGTGTGCAGAAATGTCCGTAAGGGTGGTTTGGATGCTAGGATTTGTGCACTTTTATTACTGACAAACATTTTCATTTTGCTTTTTATCCTTTTTCAAATGTTTTTGGCAAAATACCTTCTTCTTTGATTACCTTTCTTTCAGGGCTTAATAGTGCTTTACCTGTCATTATTATTGTGAAAAGATTTGTGGTGAAATCGATGCACTGGTTTTAATGTCGCTAGGCTTTCACCTTTATTTTTCCTGTTATTTCTAAAACCACTCCCGTTAAAATGCTACGGCCACTGCTTTGTGACTTTTTCACGCAATATACTTTGATAAATTGCAGCATTGCTGTGCTCACTTCAACGACAGCACACTAGGGGGACTCTTTCTCTGCAGTGGAAGAGCACCGGTGCTAACAACCACCACATGCCAGAATCCTGTAGTCTGTTAAAAACCAAACCAAAACAAAACATATCTATATATTTGAGATCTCTTCTGGCAGAGTGGGAGAGAGAGAGAGAGCACCAATAGAGGAGATGTTGATCGAGTTTGGTCTTTCCCTTTTAACTGAATAGTGTTTAGGATTTCCTAGATAACATTCTCCTCTTTTTTTTGCGTTTATTTTTGGGGTATTTATCTCTGCGCCCGCGAGACCAGGAAGCCCTGTCCCAAGGGTCTCACTGCCTGGCCCTCAGCCAGGAGGGAAAGCCGGGGAGGGGCCCGCTGCGGAGCTCCCCGGGTGCCAGCGGCGGTGTGTCGGCTGAGGGCGATGCCCGGTCGCCTCCCGGCAGCAGGAACGGAGGCGGCGCTCGCCTCGTCCCCGGGAGGTGCCGCCGCCGCCGGCGGGGCCCGCTCGTGGGGCCGCCCCGCTACCGCCCGGCACGGGGAGCTGCGGCTCTTTCCCCGGGCAGAGCGGCAGGGACCATCCTCGCGGCCCCGCCACACGCCGCTTAGAAATAAGTACTATCGCAAATGTCGCAGATCCATAAGGAGTCGAAACTTAATTACTCATTTTTAATAATGTTGGGGGTGGGTTTTCGGTAGCGAAGGGTGCTGTGAGGCGGAGGGGCTCGGCGTGGGGTGGAAGGTCCGCGGCGGGGAGCGTACCCGCGCGTGTTGGCGCTGGTTGTTCCCGCAGAGATTTTGAATCCTCCCGACACTGCTACGCTCATGAATGCATCCCGGCTGTCACAGGCCGGCCCCCCGTTCCAGCTTCTTGCCAGGGAAGCGTCATCACCCCCCGGGCTCGGGGACGGGCTCCGGAAAGGACCGTAGCTGGCACTTCGCCTTCCTGCTCTCACATCCTAACTTTTTACCTTTTTTTTTAATTATTATTTTTTTTACTAAAGCAGTTTCAGACTCGCCAGGAGGAGTTCACTTTTGCCGCGCTATTTTTACTGCAGTTTTTACAGAGCTTTTTATCTTGTTTTTCGGTGGGCTCCCCGTCCCGATCTGTAGTGAGAGATTTTTGCGGTGAGTCTCAATCACCCTTTCAGACACAAATTTTGTATTTGTTATTCAACTCATCCCTGTCCTTCGGAACCGAAAAGAAACCCGGACGGTTCTTGGGGCGGCAGGTCGGGGTCCGCCCGTCACCCCCTTTCTCTTCCGCCGGCAAACAGCGGGGCCGGCCCTTCCCCGCCCCGCGCCCCCCCGACGGCCGCGCCGCCGCAGTCGCCGCCGGTCGCCGCCGCCCGCCAGACTACAGCTCCCAGGAGCCCTCTGGGGGGCCCCGTCCCCTCCCCTCTCCGCTCCCTCTCCCCCCCAGCCCTTGTTGTTTGAAAAGGCTCCGGCGGAGTTTCGGGGGGAGCCGCCGCACCGTGATTGCTCCGCTCGGGGCGGCGCGGGGGCCGGAGCTGGAGGCGGGGGCAGGCAGGGCGGGGAGGTGCCGCCGTTCGGCTGCCCGCGGCGGCCGGAGCTGTGGAGAAAAGTGGGCTGGGGGGGGACGGACGGGGTACGGCGCGACGCCGCGAATACCAGGGTAAACCCCTCCCACGCTCGCCGGGAGGGAGAAGACCCGGCCCGTGGGCTGGAGCCAGCCGCGGCCGCCCCCCGCGGATGTGAAGGCGAAGGAGGCAGGAGCCCTGGCCGATCCCCTCCTCCCGGCGCGGGGGGAGGAGGAGGAAGGGTAAAGAGAAGGAGAGAGCACGGAGAGCCGTGGCGGCCGGCGCTGATCTCGGCCCGGCGGCGGGGCGAGGGGAGGGGAAGCCCCCCGCGGCCCTTCCCCGGCGGGAGGGTCCCGGCGGCGCGGGGGGCGGTGCCACGGCCGCGGGGCGGTGGCTGGATCCTGCCCTGGGACGCCGGAGCCGAAGTTGCGGCGGGGCGGCGGCCGCCCCTGTCGTCTTTCCCGATGTTCGTGTGACTCGGCGGCGGTGAGGAGGAGGAAGGGGGGAACCTCTCGCCTCGGTCCCGCTCGCCGCTCCGCTCCCGCCGGGCGTTGTGCGTGAGAGACAGACACACACACACCCCGCTCCCCCCCGTCCCTCCCCTTCCCTCGCCCCCCCGCCCCGGGAGGCCGGCGCGGGCGCGGTGTTGCCGCCGCGCCTCGGGGCCCCCTTGGCCCGTCCCGGCGCGGGCGCGCCC
>WTSP01025394.1:69564-99917 GCA_025331215.1 Actenoides lindsayi | reverse complement strand
AGTGGAGCATCTCCCTTATGAGGAAAGGCTGAGGGAGCTGGGTCTCTTTAGCTTGGAGGAGACTGAGGGGTGACCTCCTTAACGTTTATAAATACATAAAGGGCGAGTGTCAGGAGGATGGAGCCAGGCCCTTCTCTGTTATGCCCAGTGTTAGGACAAGGGGCAACGGGTGCAAGCTGGAGCATAAGAGGTTCCACAGAAACATGAGGAAAAACTTTTTCACTGTGACAGTGTGTTGTTCTGATCATAATCTCTGTTTGAAAAGGGCTGTTTCCTGCTCTGTGTATGTATATGTGAACTGAATGCCCAATACAATGGAGCACCGAGGAGCTTTTGCGTATCTATGCTACTGTAATAACATAATTATAATTAGGCAGAGGTTAATGGTCTGAGATATTTTTACGGCTCTCCCATTGTAGGAAATGTTTGGTAATAAACAAAATCTTTTTGTTAAAAGCAAATGATAATTTACCATGACAGGTGTATTTTTTTTTAGTTTATAAAAGTAATTAATACTGCTTCTAGTAAAAAGCATGAATTACAATTTTCTAATATAAGAGTCTTGCTTATGGATATTGAGATTTTAATATATAATTCACTTTCAATTGCTTTTATTTAACCTCTGTAAAAGACCTAAAGAAAATAAAATTTCAGCCATTTTTTTTCTGGAGTCATATAGAGAATAATTCACTTTTCTTGAATTACATTGTTACCTGGTCTCTGATTTCAGGGATCTGAAGCTATAAATATTGTTAATGTCTCAGTTTCTTCATGGATATCAGTGATAATGAAACACAACCTTTGTGGGTTTTTTTTCTTCTCTGTAGTTAGGGAATAGAAGTTTCATTGTGCCCAACAAGTCTAAGCAGTTCCAACTTAGTAAAAAAAACCTGACAATACATAAGGAAGAGATCACTTTCTCACATCAGAATATGAGACCAGTATTTACACATCAGCTGTCTGTTCTGAGTGATTCAGGAAAGGACATCCATCCTGTTTTCTGTCATTTCCAAGTATAGCTGTCTGAATGCCATTGCATCAGTTGCAAATATTGCTGCACCTGTAGCAGCCCAAAGACTTCTGACATGTTGCTACCTCTGTCTAGCAAACTCCAGAAGAACAGTAATAAATTCCTTCTTAATGTACAAGGCTGGAACCGATTGGTCCAGAAGGCCAACAGCATCCTGGCTTGTATCAAAAATATAGTGGCCAACAGGACCAGGGAAGAGATTGTCCCCCTGTACTCAGCATTGGTGAGGCCACACCTTGAATGCTGGGTTCAGTTTTGAGCCCCTCACTACAGGAAGGACATTGAAGTGCTGGAGAATGTCCAAAGAATGGCAATGAAGCTGATGAAGGACCTAGAGAACAAGTCTTATGAGAAAGAGGTGAAGAAACTGTTGTTGTTTAGCCTGGAGAAAAGGAGGCTGAGGGAAGACCTTATTGCTCTCTACAACTCCCCAAAAAGAAGCTGTAGTGAGGTGGGTGTTGGTCTCTTCTCCCAAGTAATAAGCAATAGGACAAGAGGAAATGGCCTCAAGTTGAGCTAGGGGAAGTTTAGACTAGATATTAGGAAAAAAATATTTACAGAAAGAATTGTAAAGCACTGGAACAGGCTGCTCAGGGAAGTTACGGAGTCACCATCCCTGGAGATATTTAAAAGACACTTACATGTGGTGATTAGGGACATGGTTTAGTGGTGACCTGGCAGTGCTCGATTAATAGTTGGACTTGATGACCTTGAAGGTGTCTTCCAACCAGAATGATTCTACGATACTATGATTCTTCATTGCATGATCCTGAACTCCAACGTCTCATGGTCACTGCAGCCAAGGATGGCACCAACATTCACATCTCCAACCAGAACTTCTTTTTTTTGTTAGTACAAGGGCCAGCAGACACACCTACTTCTTGGCTCATCCACTACCTGTCAGAAAGTTATCATCAGTGTACTGCAGGAACATCCTGGATGGTGTGTGTCTACAAACTACAAAACCCACATGCTCTGAGGGAACAGACTCAAAATTTTCTCTCCAGTGGGGCTCCATTTGTGGTTCAGTCAAGTGTGCACTGTGATCATTCTAATTATTTGGGGGCAAATGCACGATAAAGGCAGGCTCAGGGCCTGGACCCTAAGGAGACAGTTAATCACTGTTGATGTGCTGAGACAATTTTTATCAGGTCTTTGGCAAGCCCTGGTCTTTATCAGGCATCTACATCTGCTGGACAAGTGAAGATGCTAGGCACCTGGGAGGAAAAGAAACTGTGGGAGAGGGAGATGCTACTGGGAGGAGTGCAGAGGCAGGATCCTGGGGCTTTTAGAGGAAAGAAGTGTCAGTACTCCAGGGACATGCCTGGGATGCTCTCCCCAGCCTATTTGAAACATGGGGCCACTCTGTTGTCATGCATAGATCTGGCCTCACGTCTACGCAATAGAAAGCTCATGATAAGTGTTGGTCAATTTTTTTTTCTGTGAGTTCATGGAATGATGCCAGTTTGTGTAACTTGTGCCCTCTCTTTCTTTTGAACATCTCATGTTTCAAAAGTCTTCATCCTGAACAGTGGTGAGTGCCTCCCCTCCCACAAATCATAGAATCACAGAATGGTTTGGCTTGGAAGGGTCCTTTAAAGGCCATCTAGACCACCCCACTGCAGTGTTGCGTGAAAGGGTAAAGTAATTTGACAGAAAATAAACCCCCTTGCATTCCAGCTGGTCCTCAGATATCAGAGGGGCTGGGGACAGCTAGGCTTAGATTCTGAATGATGTCCAATTTGGCACTATTAGTCCGGTTGCGTTCAGTCTGGATGAACTATCATGGCTCGGATTCACTAATAGAGCACTGTCAGTTTGGGTACTATCAGTCCGGTCACGTTCAGTGTATCTGAACTATCACGGCTCAGAACCCAGTCCAGTCGCATTCAGCATCTGAACTAACACAGCTCCAGATTCACTAATAGCCCCCTGCACCCCCCTGCCCAGTCATGCTCCACGGTACCATGCAGCCAGTAAAGATCTGACGGCGCCCAACGAGAGAACCACTGTCACTGGCTGCATGAAAGGTGCAGTTTATTGAGAACAACAGGAATACAAGTTCTTTTAGGTTGCCGGTGATAAATACACTGTCTGGAAAAGTATATATGTATATATATATGGTATACCAAATGCGTTAAATCAAAGAACAGCTCGAGAAGATTTCTAAGTTTGAGTCTGGATCTTAACCAAAGGCGTCCCCAAGGGGGAGAAGCGAGGTTCAGCCCGTTGACTGATCCCAGGAGTCAGTGATATGTTTGCTCTGACTTGTTCACGATGGTGTCTTCCCTAACATCCCTCCTTACCTAAACCATTTTTGTAATAATTTTTACCTTCAAAGTGGAGCTTGAGTGACTCTAGTGATAAATACCTTTATTATGATTGGTGTAAATTTCTCTCGCTTCACTTTTAAAGATATAGCCAAAGAAAATTTACTACACAAACTCAGTGAGGGGTGGTCGCACCTTGGAGGCTGGTAGCCTCCGGGCTGGAGGTGTGTTTTAGCATTATATTGACATTATAATGAGCAAAGTTCGCACAAAGGACAGTACTTTGTCAAAAGCTGACAGACTGTTGGTCCAGGGTTGCAAACCGGTAGCTTATCGGTTCTGTAGGAACAGCAAGTTCCCATTACTCTTGCAACTTTGCAGGACATGGCCGGGGAATCTTCGCTCCACTCCATCCCCCGCACTGCTTGTGGGCATTTTTGGCTGGAGAACTGCTGTGAAATGGATTCCTGGCATACCAGTTGCACTCTGCCCTGAAAGTTTCTCAGCTGTTATACCTTTCCTTATATGTGAACGATGCTGCAACTTTAATATGATTTTAGGTTTTGAAATCATTCCCAGTCATCATTCCACATTAAGAACCAGTGCTGGTCTCTAAATCCTGCTGAGGAAAATCTTTAAATCCTGTGTGTCATGATTTAGACCCAACCTGGAGCTGAGCACCACATAGCCACTTACTCCTTCCATCCTCCCAATGGGATGACAAGGAGAATAGCAAGAAAAAGGCAAAACCATGTGGGTTGAGATAAGCAATATTTAATAGTACTATGCAAAAGGAATAGTAACAATAATAACAATGATAGTAATGAAATAATATATAAAGCAAGTAATATACAACAAACCATCCATCTAAAGCTGCTCCAACCACATGGCCTGCGCCAGAGACCCTCACTGCCAAAACCTGAGTTTTGCCTGGCCAGCCCTCACTTTTAACATAGCAAGCATGACATCAGTATGGTATCAAATATTCCATTGGTTTGTTCTGTTGTCTACCGTGGCTGTAGCTCCTTCCAGCTCCTGGTGAAAATTAACCCTAACCTAGCCAAGCTCAGGCCATTATGATAGATCAAAAATCATAAATTATAATGCCAGAAGGGATACCAAATGTGACCTACAGTAAAAGTTAGGATTAGCATTCTCAGCTGATATGGTGAACTAGAGAAACAACCAATCTGCTTTTTAATATTGTCTCTGATTCACAGTTAGAACTCTTTGTAAGCTAGTCTAGTAGCTAATTATCCCACAGTTTAAATCAATTTAAATCAAAGGCTTAATTACTGGGCTGAATTTGCTTAACTTCAATTTCTAGACACTGTAAATTGTTAAACTTCTGTGGGCAGTGCATATTACCAAGTTTTATGTTTATAAGCATAGCTTTAGAGTGGGATATAAATGAGCTACATTTCAAAAAATCCTGGTTTTAGACAATGAAGTCAACAGCACTGGGAGGTCTAGGCAGCTCAACATCCAACAGACTGAGTTAAATTGCTCTTAGGGCTCTTTTGACTGTTCTGTCCAGATCTGCATTGGCAACAACAGGATTTTAGTCATTCACTGCCCAGGTACTCATCTGTTTTAGGTATCTTAATTTGTGTTTGAATCACAGTTATGCTGAATATCTTGCTTTCCGCTGGTAAGTCAAATAATTTGCTAAAATGTGAAAAAAAAAAAAAAAAAAGGATGTCTACCCTCCTTCATAAAATATATCCAAGAAGGACATGTAGCCACCTAAAAAAGAGCAATAAAATGAGAAAGTATTTTCACAGTCAATAAGTGTGAGCCAATAAAGTCCTCTGGTTATAGTGTATGTCAAAACTTATTTTCTAAGGGAAAGATGGTTGAAATCTCAACCACACAGAAATTATGACATCTCAAAAACACCACAGAACTCATTCACAAAGTACTAAAGCACCTGTTTAGGTTTAAGTCCTTTAGTATTTCCTTTGAAGTCAATGTGGCAACTTGAGTGCTAAAACTTAAGCAAACAGTTAAGTTCTCTACTGGACTGGGGTTATTGCTTTTACTTCAGAGCATATGTGGACTTGTGATAAAATGGAGTGAAAATTACATGACTGCAATTAAACTTCTGTGTATAAGTTGTTTCCTGCTTTTGTTTAATCTACCTTTGCACTTTTCATATCTCAAGAGCTTCCCATAGCGTCTGGTCCACTGTCTGTGTCTTGTATAGTGATCTGAAATATGCCTGCTAATAAGTTTCTAGGCATTAACTGATTAACACATAAAAGAGGAAATGGCCTGAAGTTGAACCAGGGGAGGTTCAAGCTGGATATTAGGAAGCATTTCTTTACAGAAAGGGTTGTCGGGCATTGGAATGGCCTGCCCAGGGAGGTGATGGAGTCACCATCCCTGGAAGTGTTTAAAAGACGGTTAGATGTTGTGCTTAGGGACATGGTTTAGTGGGTTTTGATATGCCAAGGGATAAGGTTGGTCTTGATGATCTTGAAGGTCTCTTCCAGCTGAAGCTATTCTGTGATTCTATGATTCTAAGTTCAGGAACCTTAGAAGAGGCACAAAATAGCTATTAAGTTCAAAACTAACACTGATGAATGACCTCAAACTCTAATCATGTTGCTTTCTGTCTCCTAACTATTTTTATGAGAGTACCTTTTACTTCTCTGATTGAGGAAAGGAAGTGGTGATTGGAGGAACTACAAAGTCAGGAAGGAAAGGAGAAAGATTTATTTGTTTGTTTGCTGCTTTAATTAGGAAATGGTTTGGGGTTTTTTTTCTGAAGGTTGTGATACAATCAGACTGCATTTATGTGAGGAAAGAACTGGTGCCAAGGTCCTGGTTTGTTGCAATATATCCTGTAAATATGGACGAAAGCCAGACTGTGCTTACACAAGAAGAAATGCCAAGTATAGAGGTAGAACTGATTCTCTTCACTCGGTTCTTTCTTGAGGTAGAGAAAACAGAAGTTTCATATTTCTTTCAGTAATTGCCATATATGAAAAAGGAGACAAGAAACTGCTCATGTCACCCTTATTAAACAAGTTTGTCCAGATTTTAATGGAGGTAGATAAAAAGTATTCGAATGGTACAGTATGAGGACTGATAAATAGCAAACATTACAGTTCACCAATATGGTGTTATCCATTGATTTCTAAAATAAGAAATTAATGAATATTTTACTCTGGACGTGTATGATTCACTTACTCAAGACCAAATGATACGGAACATTTCAAAAGGTGAATATTTTCAAAGGATTTGGGGATAATGGTGGATAATCAGCTCAACATAGTCTTCTAAAACCTCTTTTTTGGCTAAAAGAGGTAGACATCTAACTCTAGTGAATGAAAACTGAAGTCTCAAAGAATTAGTAACAGAGTTTTAGTAAAGGCATCGCTAAGAGGAGCACCATATGTGTCCAGTGCTGCCATTGGTGAAGCTTCCAAACAATAAGATGACTTATTCTTGCTGGTCTGTGAAAGAAGCTAGTAAAAAGGTAGAGCAGCAGGGTAGGAGGGAATGCTAGAGGGAAAAGGGCTCCAAATCAGAAGTATGTGAGGCCTCATATGGTCTTGCTTCAGGTGTAGGCAACAGCTTTTATGATCTATGAATACTTCATTTTATTCAAGCCCCACACATAATGTTGCTTAAATTACTCAGGAGTCTTGAGTTGCTCTTCCAGCAAGATCTTAAAATTGTATACATCGAAGTATCTCCTCTGGAATTACTCATATTTCTGAAATACAGGAAATTGCACTTAAACATAAAATCTTTTTTTACTGTTAAGGTGGTTCAACATTGAAACAGGTTGCCAAGAAAGGTTGTGGTGTCCCTCTTCTTGGAGGCATTAAAAACCTGTTTGGACATAGCCCTGAGAAGTCTTCTCTAGCCAGTCCTGTTTTGAGCAGAGGGCTGGACTATGCAATCTCCAGAGCTACCTGCCAGTCTCAACTGTTCTATGCTAGGAGAAGACCTATTCTCTGTTCTCCAACTAAACACCCACTTCTATATCTTAAGTAGATAAAAATGGAGATAACACCATTGGCGGAGCATTGGTGGTGACAGCATACTGAAAGATATTCTGTGTCTCAGGAAAAAAAAAATAAAATTGTGTCCTCTTTAGCCAAGAAATTTCTAGTTCACCAGTAGCTTCTTCAGCAGCAAAGCATTGCACAACTGGCAGTGCAAAGGTGCTCCAGCAGCAAAGCATTGCACAACTGGCAGTGCAAAGGTGCTCCATCACCATCCAAGGGACTGAGGGGAGGCTGACTGGTCTGTAGTTCCCTGCATACTCCTTCTTGCCCTTTTTGAAGACAGGTGTGACATTTTCTTTCCTTCAACCCTCGGGCAGCTCTTCCAGTGGCCATGATCATTTGAAGATTATCAAGAGTAGCCTTGAAATTATATCAATCAGCTCCCTCAGTACTTGTCGGGGTATCCCATCAGGACCAATGGATTTTCATATATACAGTTTGCTTAACTATTCCTTGACCTGATCGTCTTCTATCACGGGTAAGTTCTCCTTGCTCCAGATTTTCTCCATGGTCTCTGGGGCCTGGGATTCCTGAAGGCTGGGCTTGCTAGTAAAGACTGAGGTAAAGAAGGGATCCAGTACCTCAGCATTCTCCATGTTCTGAGTGACTAGGTCATCTACTCCTTTCAGCAGCAGACCCATATTATCCATAGTGTTCCTGTTGTCATATATGTACTTACAGAAGAGCATCATGTTATCTTTCACTTCTCTGGACAGATTCAATTACAATTTCCAGTTGAGATTTGGCTTTCCTATCCTCATCCCTGCATGCTCTGACAGTGGCTTTGTATTCATCCCAGGATATCTGTCCCTGCTTCCAACTTCTGTATACCTCCATTTGTTTTGAGTTTGGCCAGGAGCTTCTTGGTTGCCCATACAGGTCTCCTGTCATTTTTGCCTGACTCCCTACTTGGCGGGATGGATGACTCTTGAGCTTGGAGGAAGTGATCCTTGAATATTAGCCAGATTTTTTGGGTTCCTCTTTCCTCCAGGGCCTTTTCCCATGGGACATTTCCAAGCAGGTCTTTGAAGCGGTCAAAGTTTTCTCTCCTGAAGTCCAATGCTGTGGTCCTGCTTTTTGCCCTTCTTCCTCATCTTGGGATTCTGAGTTCCTAACTCTCATGGTCACTGCAGCCAAAGCTGCCTTCAACCTTCTCATTACAAATGAGCCCTTCCTTGTTTGTGAGTGTGAGGTCCAGCAGAATACCTTTCTTAATTAGCTTCTCTATCACCTGGGTCAGGAAATTGTCATCAGTTCTCTCCAGAATCTTCTACTTACTTATGCCTCACTGTGATATCCCTCCAGCAGATATTGGAGTGGCTGAAGTCCCCCACAAGGACGACAGCCTGCAAATATAAGACTACTTTTAACTATCTGTAGCAGTCTACCAGAAAAGAGAAACAGGAAGTGATGGTGATTTTCCAATGTCTTAACTTTCAGGTACTCTTTGTATACTTTTGACTTTCTAATTCTGCCTTGAAGTAATTTAGATGTTTTTACAATGAACTCTAACTTAAGTGTTGCTGACCAAGATAGAAAAAAAAAAAAAAAAAAAAAAAAAGTAGCACTAGTTTGAAAATGATGGATGTCAACAAAAGGAAAGTTTTAATGTTTATAGTTAACATTACACTGACCCTGAATATTTCGACCTGGGTTTATTCATCTCATTTACATAAATACCAGTATATGCATATTTGAATGAGATTAATAAAAGCCATGTTTCAATACTGCGCCATTTTTCTCTTACATTCTTACGCTGAGAAATGTCAGTAAGCAATTGGAGCATGTACTGAGAATGTACACCAGGAATGCAATTTGGGCCCATATCATAAAGTGTGGTTTCTCCTGCGTGCCAGAGGTACTCACAAAGCAGGAACAAGCAATGTGTAATGCTGTGTCAGAGCTTCAAATTATTTATATTAGCATACTTTGTTTTCCAATATGTTAACTCTTGTGGTAAGGTTGTGCCACTACTGCATTCTATCCATATGTGCTTTCAACACTAGAAAAAAAAAAATCTCTCCTTTTGCCCTCTTACAGCCTCTTGAATTTATTGCCCACTGAGATGATCTTAAATCTTAGTTAAGAAATACCATTCTTGACACTGATCAAGGAAAACATTTTGTGAATAAGGGCTCACGTTTTTTAACCACTCTGTTGTCTTTTAATTGATGGTGAACTAGCAGAGAATGTAAACGTTACGTTGAACTGGGATTTACAGACAGCAATAGAGATTGGGAATTACAAAATTATCGCAATCGATAATTGTCGGAAATATATCTCAGAGAGCACTTTCAATCAACTACTGTCTTTTTTAAAGGACTGAAATTGATAGAATGTCTTGTAATGATTCAAAACAAGCAAAGAAAAGAGGAAATTGGCAATTGACTGACTTCTATGCCTTACCATGTTAGGGGTCTAAGCCCGTATTCAGAAGCAGTTGTTCTTTTGTTTTCAATTAAGATGCATATGTTCTAGAGACCATAATGTTTCAAATCTGCCAGTGACCCTGGGAGATGCATCTTTGAATGTATTTATTGTATCTTTATTCTTGCAATTAAAAAAAAAAAAAAAAAAGGAACCAAATCTTCTATCTGACTGAAAACTAAATCCGTTTCAGTCACTGATTTGACCATTAATCTAGCTGTAGAAAGCATACTTTTCTGTCTTTGGTTTTAGAAGGTTTCAATCTGAAGTTTCTATTGGGACAAGTAACTGCCCATACTACAGACTTTGGTTTTTTTACTTTCACTAGTTACATGAATATTTAAATATTACAAACCATATTAATCAGAAAGAATTGAGATAATCACTTCTCAAAAGAGCAATAGCCAGATGCACAATCCTCTTCAAAGAAGTGCCATGTATTGCTTGAAATCCCTTCAGATATAAGAGGAAAACAGCAGTTTTCCGCAGCCTGGATGTGGATATAAACCGTTGTGCTGATGAATCAAGAGGAAATCGTAGCATCCTTATTATTCTTTTTTTTCAAGATTAATGAAACAACTTTCCTGTTACCACCATTTTCATTGAAACAACTGTTTCCTAGAAAGAAAGAAAAAAATTTATTATCTGCAGTTACATAACTATTTATTTGAAATTGACCAAATATTAATTGTTTTAGGGTTAAAATTTATTAGCATTTTAATATTGCAATTCTAAATCAAAAGAAAATTATTTAGAATTGTCTCAAGGAGGAGAGAAGGTGAGAACATAAAAAAGAAATCATCTGAAGTTGAGAAACCCAGGCAGAAAAAGTTAAAAAGCTTAAGACAAGCAGCAAATTCTGAAGAGTGCAATCATTGAAAGAATGAAAAAACTGGGAATAAATTAGAAACCAATATGATTTAAAAGGGTAAAAATTCTGTTCTTTAGACAAGTATGTGGAGAATAATCTAAACGGATTGTGAAGACAGAACTTGATACCATGAAAAAGAACCAGGAAATTGCTTAACTACTGATTCAAGTGTCGCAGAATGAAGTCCAGTGATATGGTCAACCTGATTAGAGTGAAGGTTAACACATCTGTTGGTTTTGTGATTTATTACATAATTTCAGCCCTATTCAGCTGCCAAATAAATCACTATGAGTCCTTCCATTGATTGTAATGGGTGTAGGATAGGAATCTAAACAATATGATATTTTAGATGTACCTTTCCAAATCTAATGGCACATTAGGGAAACTATGGCAGAGGGCCCGAGGAAATCAAAACCAAACATAAACAATAAAATGCAGGCTATATAATGTCTTAAGAAGTAGTGTTAATTAATTTTCTGAATCATTGTTTCAAATGTTCCTTTTTTATTATGTTGTTACATTTCTGCACTTTCTATCAACTCAGATCAGTTATATAGTAATACAAACATTTCCCTATGTGTTCTTAGTACATAGATAAAAATTCCATTGACTATAGATACAATAAGACCTATAGGAAGAAGCCAATAAGTACAGTAAATTTTTCAATGGCCTTTTAAAATGAATGATCTACTTTCTGTTTTATACAGATTGACTGCTTCTTTTAGCATGTTTTTGTATGATATATCTAGGTTATGAAAAAAAATCCTTTATTATACAGTTTCCTCAACTTCCCTAAAGAAAGATTGATTTTTATTACTAATATAATTCTGTATCAAGAAAGAAATTAAGTATTTTTGCTGATAATAAATGGTACATGCATTTTAAGGCCCATGATTTGTAAACACAGACTAATAACTGCAATGCATCTACAGTTGTTCCGAAGTAGTAGGTGTCATTTTCTATCTGCAAAAGCTAAGACTTGATGAAAAAAGAAGGAATTTTTTTTTTTTTTTTTTCTGTATTACTATCAAAACTGAGTTAACGTTACTATATTTGAATTAACATTCTCAGAGTATGCACAGCACTCTTCCTGGGCCCAAGTATAAACTCTGAATATTCTTCTTTAGTCTGCTTCCTTAGAAAGTCATGTGTCCATTGTTATTAAATTTGCTTAGCACAAGATAAAGTGTTTGGTATAGAATCATAGAGTCATCTAGGTTGGAAAAGATCTTCAAAAATCACTGCATACAACCATTAACCCTACTGTACCTGTCCACTGCTAAACCACAGCCATAAGGACCATATCTACATGACTTTTAAACACATTCAACCACGTTCCTGGGAAGCCTGTTCCAATGCTTCACAACCCTTTCAGTGAAATAATTCTTCATAATGTCCAACCTAAACCCCACCTGTCACAACTCACGGCCATTTCCTCTTGTCCTATCACTTGTTACTAGGGAGAAGAGACCAGCACCCAGAGTATTTATTTTATTTGTAATAATATTTATTTTATGATACCCATAAAATATTTAAAAGGTATGTGATATAATTTAGGTCCCATGGAGTCATTAGACATAATATAGTCAGTATTACCCCCATTTATTGTTGCCTAACAAGATTACATTTATAAACTGTGATTCTGCATTTTCTTTTATCCTATGCTAAAATGACAGCAGTAATCTGAAGAATCCGTTTACAAATTGTGTTTCAATCAACGAGGGTTTGGTTTGGTTTTTTCACTAGAGAGGATGATCAAACCCTTTTTTACTTTCTATGGACATGTATTTTTTCCCCTTGTGCTTCTGAAAAGAATTCTCTGTAGAGAATCCAACCCTATGACTGAAGCAGCAGCTGTCATAATGTCTTGGTTTCCATCACTGCAAATTTATTAGTGTTAGCAATACTTGCTTAGAGGTTCTTAAATGATTCATAAATTATTCTGTCACTAGTACCCAACCTGGCCATTGCGCTGTTGTAATTTAGGACAACGATGACTTTCCTTGTCAAATCAAATAGTTATAGGGACATTAGCAGGCAAGATCGGAGTGGAAACCAACAATAAAAATTAATATTACTATATAATTTTTGCAAGATCACAAAATATTTCCTTTCTTCATCCCTCCCAGTACCATTTTCTATCTTGACATATATCTGTATTTACATAGGTAGATACATTTCTCTTGTGGAAGTTCTCCAAGTATCCCTGGATATGTGAATGTCTTAACAACACCTAGGACAGTTTAATACTTTGTAAAACTTATTAGCCATCATGTAATACTGTTCATTTAGTAAACTACTAACACGAAGCCCATCATAGCATAGGAATTTATCTCTTCTGCTAATGACAAAGTCCACATGTAGATTTTATCTTGAGCTACTGTTGTGCCACACCATTCAGGTTTGTAAGCTGAATTATTTTTCTTCCTGACTGTAACACTGTGAAATATATATATGATAATAGATGACTCTACAGTGAATACATATATATAGTATACTAAATGATTTAAGATGAATAGCAACAGAGTCTCAGAAAAACTCATTCAATATCATGTTGCACCTCATCTCTTAATGCAAAAAAAGGTTTGCATTTACTTTGGTTTAATCTACAAGCTTCTGTAGGTTCTCTTAAAGTAAAAAGACTAAATAACTGTACTATGCATGAGGATAAATCAGGTAGTGGTGGCTGGAATGGGAGGCTAGAAATGAGTCTTAAGAGATCGTTTTCTTCAGGACATATGAATTTTCTCATGAGACTTTAAAATGTGAAACTTTCACAGGGTTTCCCCACTGTATTTTTTCTTTTTTATTCTGTTACATACAAAATATGTAAACATGGATGTGGGTCAGTTGCTGAATTAAATTTCATCCACATTTGTACTTTATTTCTATATTAGAAAGGCAAAAGGCGTTCTGATTAATTATCTTCATAATAAATATGAAGCATATTAGTATGTCATCAGGCTACCACACTACTTACTATAGTAGAACTACATACAATAATTGCATTTAATGCTATCCAAATTCCAATCACGATGAGGAGATTGGTTTCTTTCAATAGTTGTTTGTATAAGTTAACCCTCTCTGCATAATTTGCAGTAAAAATTTCTTAGAGCTGCTTGAAAAAGATTTTTAAGGGCATAATACTTTTTTACTTTGTTTTGGTTTGCTTTTTCTGAATTGCTTCATGGTCATATTAAAAGAAAGGTCTTATGAATTTTACCTGAAGCATTTTTCTATTTTGTTTTTGACCAGCATGCTGTGGAAGGTAAGAGTGCTTGAAGCAAGAAAACAGTGCAGGTAGCAGCGAGCATATGAGCTTTGTGTTATTTTTTTTTTTTGGAGGGATTATTTTGATTTGTTTTTCTGTACATGAATTTAAGGTCATGATTAATCAATACAGTTTAATCAGTTTGAGTGAAGGTATATTGTTACACAACACTAAGATGAGTTCAAACTGTTAAAAAGACAAATGAACAATGAACAACAAAACCAAGTCTTCTGTGTTGCTACCAAAATCAATTTCAATAGCAATCACATTACAGCAGTCTGACTGTAATACAGTGAAAAGGTCAGTACAATTTCTTGCCTAGTTAGCAATGTATCTTTCAAGCTTCCCTGGGCACGAGTTGTGATCACGGTTTCTGGCAAAGTCATTTTTCCACAGACCTTGTGTTTGTCATATTATTCTCCAGAGTTCAACAGTTTGTCTGTAGTATTCTTAACTTCACAGTCTACTTTCTCTTCTTTCTTGATTTCTTTTAGCAAAATTGACTATAACTACACACTTCTTGTCATTAAGAAACAACACTGCAGGGCATTAATAAATAATGGATGGTTTTCATGTTACTATTCTTAAACTTTTTACCCTTAAACCCTCTGCAGCTTTTCCGCTGCAAGCAGAAAATACTATCACTCTGTGGTTGCACTGTCCCAGACAAACAGAATGTGATTTGAGCAGTCAAAAAAGAAATGTGGGATATAATTAGGTAACATGTTAATTGCTTATGAGCTGTTATCTCTGTTGTGCTATAAAAGTCCATGTAGAACTGGAATAAATAAGTTAACTTCCAAATAATTGCTTCCTCTACAAATCAAAAGGACCATCAGCATGATGCAGAACACTTGCTAATGCAATTATGTTCTTCCTTTTTGCCCTGAGATAAATGAATAAGAGCAACTGTTAACCTACAATACAAAAGAATTTTATTTTTTCATATTCATTTGGGATAACCTGTAAATTTTCTTCTGATTTAATTTTTATTATCACTGCAGATATTCACCCAGTTAACAATGTTTTCAGTCAAGCACTGGAATAGCATCTGACTTCTGAGAGGTTTTGTTGACCACTAAAATAAGTAATTTTCCACCTTTTCCAGAGAATGCAGATCAGGTCTCTAATTCATTAGTATAATAGCTAGAATTAGTGTTGATGAAACTGGAGATTTATTTGGAAAATGATGCTTTTTATGATCAAACTTCACATTTTTATGAAAGTATTTCAGAAATGAGAGAGACAGTGTTGACCTACTCTGGCTTACAGCTCAAGCTATTAAGCTTACAGCTTCTTATTATTTTAGAGTAGTAGTTTGTATCCAGCTATATTAAATTCTTTCAAATTCTGTGCCACACATTGTGTACAAAATCTGTATCCTTTCCAAAGGGTGTAACCTGCACTCATTGCCTACTAGCCACACTAGTCAACGTTTTGTTAAGAAACTGACACACAGAATGTCAAAATCAGCACTTTATCCTGAAAAAACATAACATTTAAAAAGAACTTCCAAAATAAATATCCTTCATTTTTGCTAAATACATTAAAATAAAGTCTATGAAGGAAAAATAATGGAAAGAAAATTTTCAAAAGGAGATTGCTGGGAGGAAAAAAGGGATTAAAAGGAATTAAAGGAAAAGAAGACATGAGGAAAAAAGAACAGTATGTGAGAAATGGACCATAGTCTTGACTAGTAAAAGTAGTTGAATTTCCGACATTCTTAACTGGTTTGGTAGCATATATCACAGTAATTTTCAGCAAAAACCCATGGTCTTGAGTAGGTTATAAACTTTAAAAAAATAATTCTATTTCATTTTGTTCACCATGCTTTACTTACATAAAAGAATATTGTAAAATCACAAAATATTTGTGAAAGAAAAAGGAGTTTCACCTGTTATGAAAGAAAAAGTTGTCTCTGGAAAATTGGTCCTTAATTTTGTTCCAGTGGTCTATGATTTCCAATTACAAGTTATGTCACAGGATTCAGTATTTTTTATTGCACCTCTATTTCACTTATTTTTCTTCCTTTCCTGTAATCTTTTACCATCTCCTGTTTTGGAGAGAACACTATCAGTTCTCCTACCTATTTGCTTTTATATTACATCTATCTGATTGTATTATTTTCCCTTCAACTGCTTTTGCCACTTGGGGTCTTAATAGAAGAAAACTGTCTTCAAGATGATATTCCAAAAACAATTTAGTCAGCCTTCATGCATTGTTTTCTGAAGCAGGAGCACAACCAGTAGATGATACAGTAACACCAATGGGTTCTCAGACGTGATGTGTCTCATGCCAGCAGCAGTTCTTACTTAAAACCATGCAGCCTCCCTTTAAATATGCCACTCTCTTAGACTTTTCTGATGCTTTTTAGCCTGAAAAAAATACACAGACTTTTTTTCAAAGTAAATTGATTCTACCCAGTGACCACTCCCTGTCTATTCTTATACAATGCTTGTACAGTGAGAACCCAATCTGAGCAAGTCTACAGCTATTACAATATTCATAACAGAGAATACAGCATTGGCTATAGACAAACTAAATGGCCCTCAGCTTCATGACTTTTTAAGTACAGTTTTTCTGGACATTTTCTCTACAAATTATTCTCCATTTTGCTTAGAAGTTCTGTGTCATGTATGTAAGTAAACGATGTAGGTTTTTAGGCTTCACAAAGTGAAAAAAATACAGTGTTAAACTTTCTGACCAGATCCTAGATCTCAGAAAAAAGCCTAGGCTGCATGTGCCGTGTGCTCAGGCAGCAGAGCTGGGTTAGCCAAGAAGCTGCCTTAGTGTCCTTGAGGTGGGTTCAGAAAGAAAAACTCGTGTACACCTGTAATGAGTGGGAGCAGAGAGCCCCACTCACCTAAGTGATATAAGGGCTAGTTTTTTAGCTCCACCTAGTGGAGTCTTGAAAGGCCTTATCTGGAAGTTTAGGTTATCACTGTGTTTGCATGTGTCCATCATGATATTCATTTAACACTGGTCATCCTTCAGAAACTTCGGTCACGTTAGTCTTGCTATATTTGTGTTGTCAACGTCTCTCTCTCTCTGTCACAGTGGCATACCAGCCTCCCACGGTGATGGCTCAGTACTTTCATTGTGAAGGTGGTCTGGTGCTCAAAACCCCATACATATATTTGGATTGTTTTGGAAGTTAGGAGTGAAGAGATTCAGTACTGTAAGTGTAGGTGAAAAGTTCCTGAAATACAGGAATCTGGGAAGAGAAAAATAAGCAGCTTTCCTAGAGGTCAATAGATTCTTCCTCAAACCTTAGGCTAATACTGTTTCATATCAGATCCCCAGTGGCTTTTGCATAGCACCACTAATTGTACTGAGAAAGTGGAATTTAAAATGAGAGCCTTGAACAAGCTAGACACAGGTCCTGCTATGTCCACATGTAGTCTTACAAATCAGATCGATTATACTGTGCATGGAGGGACTGAATTGCAGAAATAATTTTTGCCGACCCAAAATCTTACCATTTGAAAAATATTAGGTACCTTAAGGAGGTATGCAGTAACCCTTTCACTTTCTCTGTGTACAGTGTAAACCAACTCTGGTCCTTTTAAAGAATTCAAGGGATGCATTTTTCCTGTAAACTCCTTTCAGAAGAAGCTCATGAGAGTAGAAAATGCACCAGGACAAGGCAAACTGAAAGATATATAATCCCTTTGGAAAGTGGTTTTTTTTTTCCAATATTTATTTATGTTAGGGATTTGAACTACTTTATGTACCTTGGTGTCCTGTATTTTTGTGTGATAAGTGAATGGGTGTGCTCAGAGTATGCAGGGAGTACACAGACTAGCACAGATGATGTCAGACCTACGATTTCAGAGTGTCTTCATCTTTCTGGAATGACTTAATTGAGCTGAAAATCTTATTAAGATCTCTACTGTAATAATAGATACATTTGTATTTACATTCCATTGACATGTGATGTATTTCCTGAGTGAGATAAAATTAAGTATCCAAAACACAGGCCTCTGGACATACAGTACTTCTGAAGGTCAGCAGTGATTGATGGTCCACATTTAGTTCATGTCTCTGACTGGCCCACAAATCCTTGTCACAACACAGTTATCTCAGTGTGTTCTGGTCATTCTTTATTCCCTTGGGAAAATTTTAAACATGTCACTAAGAAAAGATTTAGCCTTTTTAGGTAAGCACAAACCAAAATATTGGGGTTTGCGTGAGAAAATGGGGTCCCTGGGTGCAGCTAAGCTGTTTTTCTTTCATGTCACACAAGCTGGATTTCTTCATGGTTTCTATGGAGTCCCAAAGGGTAAGCCTTTTCCTCTTTTCCTAGACTGTGAAAGTCAAACAAAAGTTGTATAAGGCTACCATTTCGGCTGGTCTGAGATACTTTCTGCCTCTGAAAAGGCAGCAACTATGCCTGGAGTAAATGGAAATCTGAAACATTGAGAAGTTCAAATGCAAAGCTTAGGCACATGTTGAGTCATGCAAGGAGTGGAGGAACTGGTGGAGGGTAGGGGACCAACACAGGGACTGAGTGAATAAAATCTTGATCTACCTGGGAAGCTCTGGCTGAAGCAAAGGCAGGGAGTCCAGCCAGCTGATTAGCTTTTATTAAACTCATAAAAAAAAGTCGAGACGAGTACTGTAGTACTGTAGACCTATGCTAACTTGTAATATGCTCCTGGCTGTAATAAAGCTATAGAGCAGCAGAGGGTGTCATGCATTAAAGAGCAGCTCTTCATACACTAGGATTAAATTAAAGATGTTGACCTGCTGGGTCAACAGAATAAAGTTAAAATAAATTGGAAGTGTTGATAAACGATTCACTTTTCAGGAAGGGACAAATGGAGGAAGAAATAAACAGTTGCATCATCTCCATCATCTCTTGTATTCATCATTTACTCTAACTACTGCCATTATTTTGGGATACTGACTAAGCTCTATGGGCACTCTACATTAGAAAATTAATGGTAGAGGTCCTTTTTGGTGTGATTTTGTCTTTTTTCTGTATTTGGAAGTCCTGCAGTACGCACTCAGGAGCACCAGTAATGCATTCAGTGCCCTGGTCAAAAGCCACTCATTGGGTCATCACCCAGAATATCCCATAGCAAAGCAGTCTCAAGACCTTCCAGCAACTGGCTCTATCACTAAGTAACAAAAATAGAACTAGAGATTTCAGCGAATCACAGAATATTTGAGTTTGGAAGAGACCTCTAGAGGCCATCTGCTTAAAGCAGATCAACCTAGAGTAAAGCTGCCCAGGATCATGTTCAGACAGCTTTTAAATATCTCCAAGATAGGAGACTCCACAACCTCTCTGGGCAACGTGTGCCACTGCTCAGTCACCCTCACAGTGGAAAAGTGTTTCTCCATGTTCAAACAGAACCTCCTGTGTTTCAGTTTGTGCCTGTTGCCTCTTGCCCTGTCACTGGGCACCACTGAAAAGAGCCTGGTTCCAACCTCTTTGCATCCTCCCATCAGTTATTTGTATACATTAATAAGATTCCTCCTCAGCCTTTTCTCCTCCAGATTCAATAGTCTAAGCTCTCTCAGACTTTCATCACATTAGAAATGCTCCAGACCTTCAGTCATCTTTGTGGCCCTTTGCTGGACTCTCTTCAATATGTCCATGTCTCTCTTGTACTGAAGAGGCCAGCACTGGACACAGTATTCTAAGGGTGGCCTCACCAGTGCTGAGTAGAGGGGAAGGATTACCTCCCTCAACCTGCTGGCGATATTTTGTCTAATGTAGCCGCTAGCCTTCTTTGTGGCAAGGGCCCATTGCTGGCTCATTTCTATCATAAGCGTATCATATTTTTTCATACCTACATGTTCAAGTTAGGGCAAAAATATTTATGTGTCATGTTGCATCCAGAATCTTTACCTACCTATAGCTGTATCTCAGCTTCCACCTAATAATGTTAGCTATGTAACCAACTATTGCCTCCTACACAAAAAAAAAATTAAAAAAACCCCCCAAATCCAACAAAATTCCCTAAAGAAATTATCTAGAAATTAAAAATACCAGTCCTTCATTAATACAGAGGTACAGTTTCTGGCTGATATCTTGCAGTGTGCCACAGAAGTTCATCTCATGAAAATGAGTTTCTGAAAATAAAAACAGTCAAATCTGATATGTACTTCTGCCTAATTTTGTCCTTTCCAGTAAATGCCCCTGACACAATATGCAGTATATACGTAACTTCTGTCTTTGAAGTGTACTGAAAGCGAAGGTACCTACAATTGCCCTGCAGTCACTTACAGTAAATTTAGACCATCCAGTGGAGCACAGTGCAGAGTTTCCAAGGCTTGCAGAGATGAGAGCCAGCAGAGCAGCATAACCACTCCAGTCTGGAGAGGAAAGATGTATTATTTGGTGCAGCATTGTGTGAATGAAGCTGTATTTCTTACAGACTGAATCTGGCTTATATCCAGACATTTGAAGTCCCCTGTACGCTGCAGAATTTCATATGGCCACATTAGTGAGTGTAAAGGCCCCACAAACGTCCCCTTAGTTTAGTCCACAGAGATACAGAAACTCATCTTCAAATTGCTTTTATTTCTTAATTCTGCTTATCTTATTCTCTGCAACTTTTCTTTCAGGGAGGCTTAAGATACAATCTACTACTCTTAATCTGACTTAAAGATATTTTATTGTCTTTGAAATGATAAGAAAGGTACCATGCAGAAATACTACAATATATGTTACATATGTCAGCTTCGTGCAGAGAACCAGCATAACACTGTCTTGATCAAATTCATTGTATAGCCATCAAAATATGAGGTTGAATTTCCCAAAATGATGAATTCTGACTTAAGTAAAGACATTAGAAGTCCAGGGTAGAGGTCTAACAGTGATTAATTAATATATTTTGCAGTTTTCACTGGGTATAGTGTGCTCTCTATGAAACTATGAGGATAGTAAAATGAAAAATAACAATATTACTGATAATATCTTGACTTTATTTCATAACCTTTTATATAAAGGTGTAGAACTGTTTGGGTTCTTTTTCTTTTGTGATACTCTGAGCAAACTAGCAAGGGCCTGCTACAAAGCCAGTCCAAAGTCTGCGTATGTATAGAAACTTTTGACATATTTTACAAGTAATCAAGAGTTCAGTATTTTGCTTGTTGTTGTTGTTTCAGTTTATTTATGTTTACAACAGTTACGAACATTTAATGTAACTTCAGCAATCTGTTTTATAATAAAGGATTTTAACTTAGACCTACTGTAGACTTAATGCCGTATGCAAAAAGAACAAACAGTTAGGTTTTGAACCATTGTTAATACAGGATATATTATTTTTTGGTTGGTTTTTTTTTTTCCAAAACAAAAGAAGCACTTATGAATATATATATGTATACATATATATAAAACATTTGTTTTTATACTTTGTCTATAACAAAGAAGTGGTAAGAAAACATTCCCTGAGGAAACACAGTACAAAAAGAAAAAATCCCATTCAAATTCAAAATTCAAATACAAATTTAAGGCACATGATGAATATGTAAGGAACCAACACAGGAGAATGACTGAGCAAACCACAAGCATAGCTGGGAAGGTCTGGCTGAAGCAGAGACATCTGGAGACTGACTACAACCTTCTTACTTTTTTTGCTAGATAGGGTACTTCTTGCTGCAGCGAAAAAGTCTTGTGTTACATTCCCTAACGCCAGTGACATCATTTTCAGAGCCTTTGATTTATTAATTCTAAGGGTTGCATGAGACACTCTTCTTCAGGTGCCTTCATCAGGGACTGCTCAAGAAGTATGCGCTTCTCAAGCCTCTGCAGAGAGTCTCATAGTAGATCCATTCTCCTTCTTACATCTGGCCAAATCCTTATAGGGCACAATGTGCACATTCAAGGGAACCATCAGTGATGTCCCCATTCCCTCCACAGACTGCAGCTGTGTATCTCCAGCTACCTTATCTTATTGCTTTCAAGAATAAATTACAAAAGGCAGCTCAGCCTCATCACATCCCTGCTTCATATTAAGTGTTCTGAAAGAGCCTGGGAGAGCTCAGTCACTTCACTGGAAGAGACATTACTAGCAACGAATCCCCAAATGTGATATCAATTTTGGCTCTTCAAGGCTGAGGTCATGATGACCTGTGACTGCTCTTGCCTCTTTGTTAGCTGTCTGTGGTTCATACAGTTTTGTCATCTAATAAATTGATTTTCAGTGTGACAATTGGCATTTCTTTTGTCATGGGTATTCCAGCTCTAAGCTAAATAGAATTATTCTTTGAGTCTCAACTGAATAGTTAAACTGTTCACACATATTGTATATATAAGGTCTTCACTGAATTAATTACCATGCTGAAAAACAGGGAAGCACAGGAGTTAATAAAAATCTCTAGAGAATCTAGTTAATTTTGTATAAAAATTAGACAAATAACATGACCTACATATTGTTACTCATTCAGAATAAAAAAAAAAAAATAGAAAAAATATGGAAAGAAAAACAAACATTGCTTTCTATAATGGTTTCTTTTTCACTTAGAATAATTTTTTTTCTGCTAGTTTTAAGTTGTAAGAAATTACAACTTAAATAAAGTTGTCAAGATTCCACTTCTAGAACTGAAATAGTAGAATCATAGAACAGTTTGAGCTGGAAAGGACCAGATCATCTAGTGCCAACACCCCTTCTATGGGCAGGGACATTATCCACTAGATTTGCTCAAAGCTTCATCCAGCCTTACTTTGAACACTTCCAATGATGAAGGGGCATCCATAACTTCTCTGGGCAACCTAGTCCAATGTCTCACCACCCTCACAGTGAAAAACTTCTTCCTTACATCTAGTGTAAATCTTTCCTCTTTCAGTTTAAAGGCATTATCTCTTGTCCGATCACTATATGTCCTTGTAAAAAATCCCTCTTCATCTTTCTTGTAGGGCCCCTTTAGGTACTGGAAAGATGCCATATGGTGTCCCTGGAGGACTGTCTTCTCCAGGTTAAACAATGCCAATTCTCTCAGCCAGCCTATCTTCATAGCAGAGGTGCTCCAGTCCTCTCATCATCTTTGTGGCCCTCATCTGTGGGCCTCTCCTTTAGGCTCCATGATTCAGCATTTATGAGAGATCAACATTTTCAAAATTACCACTTGGTTGCAGCTTAACCTCATGTGCTCTAAAAATCTCTGATACCTAATATCCTCCCTGCTGTCTTTCATAAAGCTACCTAAACCGAGATGTTTCCTGTAGCAAAAAGGGTACTGTTAGTTCATGGCAAAGACTTGGGAGCCCATACGGTTCTCAAGACTAAATACCAACGAGTACAAATTGAACAGGGATAATCAGGTTTTGATTAACTTGTCGGAACTATCAGTCTTTGCAAAGGAAGGGTAAAGGATAGTTACCAAACAGTTGAAAAGTAACATGTGTGTAAAAAAAAAAAGCTGGGGAGAAAGTAATAAACAAAATGCAAAGGGAAAAAATAAAAGTAAGCTGTGTACCAGATGTAGGAGATGGAAGCAAATTTTTTCTTGTCTGGTTGTCTGATTTAAGCTCCTAAATCCAAAAGGGGTCCAGAGTTGAGGAACTGAGAGTTGTACCAAGTCAAAGAAAGGGAAATTGCCTAGAGGATGGTAATAATAGCCTGAAATATTATTTTAATTTTAATTGCGTCTTAGAAAATTACTCTCTACTTTGTCTTTTGTCTATGTTAGCGGTACAGCAAAAACCTTTAAATATTTCAGAAGAGCTCACAGTACATTCTAATGTTGTTTCAAAATCCCAAATGTCTTTATTGTGTTAAATGTAGTGTAGTATAAATAAACAGAATTGGAAAATGAATTGCAGTGAAAAGTTCTAACATTGGAGTAAAATATTTTTATTTTGTTCATATAATCTCTATATAATGTAATTTTTTCCAATACATCATGTTGTCAACATTTGACATATACCTGCAAAAAGGGAAGTTTTAGATAAAATAGCTTTTCTTAATGGACAGCTGTTTCGTCAAAAAGAAAATTCAATTTGCTTTACCTGTAGGAGTTGTACAGCCAGATTCTCTCAGAACTGGGAATAAGGCCATGGTATATATGGTTAAATATTGATGGGACCAGAGCAAAAACCTGTTTCAAAATCAGAAGTAAATCATGGGAAAATATCAAACAGTTACTGTTGCTTGTGATTTTAGGTTGTTTGTCAAACACAAGTACTTTCTTAGTGTCTCTGTTTCTTTAAATCTGATGTTTAGGGGTAAGAGGTGGTTGCTGTGTGTGTGTTCTATGATCAGTGTATTCTAGGATTTTATCATATGGATTGTCAACAGCTTGGATTTGCATCATTCCTCATCCTCTTAAGACTTTTTCTAAGGTTTTATTTCTTATCCCTCATATACAGTAACTGCCACTTAATTTAGATATGTTGAGCCAAGACTAGGTGAGTTTTGTGGTTTTCTTGCCCTGTATAGTCCTCATGAAAAAAATAGTTTTTAAAGGCTTCTTTAAGTTGTGTCATTGTAGCTATGTAGAAAGAGAAGCCCAAGAGAGTGTAATTCGTCTTCCTAAGTTAGAACATACTTTGGGATGCTGTTCTTGTGTTACTTTCAAAACCCAGCATGTCCTGGCTCAATAAGGGTAGTAAAGAAAAGCAGTTTGTATTTTATTTTCTCTGTTATCAAAAGGATTGCTGCTATAATATCTTTCCCAGTGGCTAGAATATCTCTAATGGAAGGGCACAGAATAAAGTAAGTGTTTGTAAGTCTGAAAAGTACCCAAAATCTTTGCTTAAATTCCATTCTTTTAAAATATTTTTATTTATTTAATCTCCTGAATGATACATGTCCAAATACTTCAAGTATATTTCAGTTTTAAAATTGTGTTTTAAGAAGGAAAAAATTGTCATTTGCTTATTAAATGTGTGTGTCATGAAGACTGCAAATCCTACATTTCTACCAGATCTTCATATTCATATTTCTTGATATTGGGGTATCCAGCATCTGTTTTGATTGTTGTTAGTAGAAAGATGGATTAATAGTTTGGATAAAATAAAACCTATACTGAAGTTTCACCATCCAGTGAATATAATCCAGAAGTACTAGCTGAAGGGAAATCATACGACAAAATGTAGTGGCAAGTCACTGGCTCAGTGGAAAATCAATGGCTTCTTGAAAATTGCAGCTGCTTCATTTGTTTTGTGCTGCAGTCTGTTTTTCAGTATTGTAGCATATTAGGACCTCACTGCTTGACCCTCCAAACATGGCACATTATATCTTGGAAACCTCAGAGAATGCAATGAATCTACGAGTAAGGAAGCACTGAGAAATCTGTGCTGATTACCAGAGAACTACTGTTCTCAAGTACAGGTCGTGAACTAGCCTTTCCAGAGAAATCTTGCCAGGAGTGAATCATTTTACATGAAGGCCAAACACAAACAGTGAAGGAGAGAATAAAATTATTTTAAAGAGGAAACACTGATTTCTTTGTGAAGTTTTAAGTAAGCTTGTCAAGACAATTTGTAGTTTAAGGAAAAAAGTAGATCAAAATTTAGAATAGCATTATGAATCTAATCTTTTTTCATTGACTGAGAACTAATTCTATGTTTACCTAAATCAAATAAATGACACATTTAGTCAGTCTGGGGTAAAAATGGGTATAACAAATTTATCTGCTTTGCATAGTTTAAAAGATAGGCATTTGTGCTCCCAGTAGGAATTCAGATAAAGCTGTTTAAACGACCTGTTGGTCCAGGCCAACAGAGCCCGCTTCATGTCATATCACTAGGCTTAAACAGTTTACTGTATTGAGTTATGATACAATCAATTTCTCTTTGACATTCCACATTAGTGGAACTCAGCAACTGAAATATTTCCCTTCTTTTTCTTTTTTATCATTCTGTTTTAAGAACTAAACACTGCAGTCATGGCAGCTAAGAGCCCACATTATCTGTGCATACATGTTTACTCAGGATACTCACTGCAGGCTGTGCATTAGAATCACACACTGCAGATCAGTGCAGGTTATGAGGCCACATGCATCTACACTTCGTGGCTAAATGCAAATGTGATTGCAACTGAAGGAAAATAAAAGGAGCTGTGCAAATTTTCCTTTATCTCAAGCTCTGAAAAACTTCTATTGCCATGAAAATTTTAAGGATCTAAGGCTTCAGTGTCTTCCCTCTCTCCATCCTTTTCCCTTTGTTCGTTTGTTGTTTCCCCTTCCAGCTATTTTTTAGAGTACTCAGTCTTTACAGTCTGCTTTTTTTTTTTTTTTTTTTTTACTGTTTTATTTCTTCTTGTCTACCTGTACTCTATTTCAATTAAACATGGGAAAAGAAGCTTTTGGATTTTCTGTCTCCAAAATGTTCTTTTGTTCTTGTCAATTCACATTTATATCTTAGTGTTTCAAAAACTTCTTTAGTTAAGAGCATCATTGGCAAAAGACAAAGAAACACCAATACACTTACCTTGAGCAGTTATTATCTTTAGCTTCAGATAATTCTTACATTGCAGAAGCACAATACCTGACTCCAAGCGCAGAAAGTGGCATTGCTAGAGATAAAATGTTGAGCCATACAGTTATCTTTTATAAAATAAAATAACTGTATTTCATAAAATAATTAAAAGTATTTCTTTTAGGGTATATTTTTTTCATAGCTTCTAGAATCATGTTTAATTTATAAGTGAGCAGATGGGAAGTGTAAACTTCCTATTTGTTCTCCAGCAATTATGACAGTGTCATTGTTTAAATGTCAGTATTTTTCCAGTCCAAGTATTCTACATAATTGCACAGGTCAAGGCATAGAAATGCATTATTTTTAAAACTGTCAGGGAAGGAAGCCTGATAGTGGGGTAGGCAAGTTGGAAGATGAAGGAGATCCTGCATCAGCATCTTTCCTTGTGCTTGTACAAGCACAAGAAGAATATTCAATGTGAATTTAACTTATGCTGCCATAAATAAGAAACAAGTCTCCTGAAACTGAAAGAATTACATTGGTAAAACTAAAGAAAATCAAATCTAGAGAAAGTAAACCATACCATGCTCATTTATTTGCAATTGCAGCAAATATTTACATATAATCTCTTTTACAGGTCAAATCTTCCCCTGCAGTTTTTTCATTCCTTCTGTTTTTGTTAGAATGTTGTCCTAAACTTTCACCTTGGTGGTGAAACATCCTCTGGATTTCATCTTAAATTTAATCCTGACTGATTTTTTGTTCTTTGTCATTGTCTTCCTGTGGAATTCCTAAAGAATTGGAACTATACTCACCCTTGATTCTCTCTTCCGAAGCTAGATAAATTGATTTCTTTTAGTGTTCTTCAAAAAAATACGTTGCTTATTTTCCCAGTCATTCTAGTAGCCATACTTTTATTGCACTCCAGCCTGAATTAATCTTTGATTTGTACAGAAGAATGAGGACACATCAGTTTCTCTCAGCTGCTTCAGTTACAGTGGCCAAAACCACTGGAAAACTGAAGCATGAAGAAAACCACAAGAAGTAATATCAAATTTAGAGACAAATAGTCACCCTGAGCTCACAGGCACTGACAAAAAGCACCTACTTTTAAAGTTAGCTAAATTTGGAGTGTGAGTCCCAAGGATGTGCAAAAGCCAATACTCAAAAACTTTTGATTTCACTAGTAACTATGAGTCACTAGCATTGGAAACTGTTAGGAATAATTATGAAATCCTACATCAGTACTCAGAGAATCAGAATCGTAGAGTGCCTTGGGTTGGAAGAGACGTCTAAAGGTCAGCTAGTCCAACCCTCCATGTAGTAATCAGGGACATCCTGAACTAGATGAGGTGCTCAGAGCCTCTACGCTCCCATTTCTGAAAACAATGTCATACATTCTTTGTTTATTTCCTTCAGGCACTTAGATATAAGGCTGTATGTTTTAATCCTGATATAAAACTTCCTATTAAGTTGGTAATGATAAATGTTGCTATGTTTAACTAAATTATTTGAAATTCCTCTGAGCAACATCAGCTCTGCTCAGTAATATAATTGAAGTAATTGACAATAATGTAACAAAGTAATATAATTATATAGTAATAAGATAATTATCATGAGTGTTCTGAATTACTAAGTTGATTCTGCTATCAGTAATTATTATTACCATTAATTTTCCATATACTCAAGGAATTTGAAAAACACTGAAATATCACTTAGGTTATGAAGAATTGAAATTTAGACTAGTTTGACTGTAGCTAATTCAAATTTATATTACATATACATTTATATATATACATAGATGTACTTGGAAATATAAATATGTGTTCAACTATTGTCATAGAACTTCAATGTAGATGTATACACATGCACACATATCTATTTTTTCCCCAATAAAATGTTTCTGTAGGTGTCCCTGGTACCAACATAATGTTCAGTTGCTGTAGTTCATCAGAGACATTGGTCTTCCTGTGTTTCCTTCTACCAAAAGACAACCAAAACTTGTGAGGTAAATTCACAAATATCTACACTGCTGTAGTTACACAGGAATTATTTCCTTAATGTAGTTAGAGCTGTAATTATGAGCTACATCTCAGGGAAATGCCTGGGATACCAGAAAAACACATAGCTTCATCAGGCCTTCTTAAAAAAGTGAAGTGGTTATTGAAGAAATATCCACCTCAGTAATATGTTTGCTTACCATGAATAATATAAATTTTCTGATATTCTTTCTGAAAGGACAATGTCATTTTTCATAAGAAAGAAGAATTAATTCCTATACCAGATTCCTCTTGCTATATTGAAGACATGCTACATAGTAATAGAAATCTGAAAAAAAAACCCCAAACCCAACAAAAAAAGAAGGCCTGAAAGACCTGAGCAGGAAGATGCAGCATTCTTCTGGAGGTAGAATAACATCCTAGCTTTTCACATGGTTTAAGTAAACTCTCCATTAGGAACCCTAATTGTCAAATGTGTGAACAAGTAATATCTGTAGAAAAGGGGTCTTGTTTTTGGCTTGACCAGAGATGGTGTTCTGCTAGTTTTTAATCAGGAACTCACAAATTATATGCTATTATATTATAATAAAATATAGACACACATTTTCAGATGTGTCTACTGCTTAGTCATTGAAATAACTCAGATAAGTCAAAGAATGTTGGTGCCTCTGACAAGGTGATTTCCACACTGCTATGTGGCTGCCAATTCACTTTATCTTGTTAATATTTTATATATTTGATTCCAGTCCATTGTGACCCAAATCAGCTGATCCTCTGCCAGCCCTTTGAAGATATTTATGGTGACATTTATGTTTGAGGATATTTATGGTGATATTTATGGCTGAGGTCCTCAATGACTTCTTTTCCTCAGTCTTCATTAGCAAGGGCTCCAGCCACACCCCCAGAGCCACAAAAGTCGATGGCAGGCATTGGATGAAAGAACTGCCCATTGCAAGTGAAGATCAGGTTCATGACCATCTGAAGAACCTGAAAGTGCACAAGTCCATGGGACCCAACGGGATACACCTGTTAGAAATGCAAAGGTCCTAAGAAAGGACTCACAGGAGACATACTAGTGAAGCAGCAATTTATTCTACGTTCCTGCAAGAGCGGGTGTCCTACCAAAGTAGGCACTGGCATAACGACCAGTGCAGGGACCAAGGTAAGAAAATAGGATGTTAAGTATTGCCTTGGTGGTCGGGGCATTCGGGGAGACGGGGGTGTGTGTGTGTGTGTGTGAAAGAGATGGACAATTAAGTACGAAGTGAGTGCGGAGCCTGGATCTGGGGTTCCATCTTTCTGAGGGGAAAGTGGCCGGAGAAGGGCAAAGCAAAAGGTGAATTTGTTGTTAAAAAGTCTCCAAGGGACTGAATGGGAAATAAGGATAGCCGGCTTAAAAAGAAAATGGGGGGCAGAGAGAGAAGCCCCGGGAACATTCCTCCAGACAGTCCCTTAGGGAGGATGTTGGCAAATTGGAAAGACGTGTCTTGTACTAGGAATAAGGATAAGGAAAAGATGATACAGCACTGTTGTTTTACTCGGACCAAGGAAAGTATTAAACCCCAGGCTGTCTTTTGGCCAAAATACGGGGCAGATGAAGATTGGATGTGTCAGACCTTAAATTTGTATGTTAATAAGAAAAAGCCACTTTCTCAAGAAGAAGCAGACTATGCCTCCTGCTGGAAAGGGCGTTCTGTTACACGGTTGTTTCCACTAAGAACAACTGTGAGGTATTCTAAAGGAAAGACTGAGGATTCCAAAATGTGGGATCCCTTTGAATGTTTACCCCCTCCGTATAAGTCACTCCCTGCAGAACCTAACTCTCCCCCGCAGAAACCAAAGGCAGGATCCTTACTAGACTCCTTGCCACCCCTGGAAGAACTGAGGAATTCTGTCCTCTCTGAGAAGTTCCCCTAGGAACAGGACAAGTGGGATATGTTAGTTCCTTGCTCACAAGTACAGAAGTAAGGAATTAAAAAAAAAAAAAGAAATGAAACCTTTGATTGAATCTCAACATGAGCCATCAGTTGCTCTTGCAGCCCAGAGGGCCAATCGTGTCCTGGGCTGCATCAAGAGAAGCGTGGCC
>WTSP01025394.1:34244-55715 GCA_025331215.1 Actenoides lindsayi | reverse complement strand
CATTGCATATATGATTATTATATTATTTTTAAACAATATTTATTCTATATTTACATAATATTTTCATGTATATGCATAACACATTCTTCGGCACTCTTGTCCCAAGTCGTAGATCCTCATGTCATGCTTTGCTCATAATATATGTGAAAAGTAGCAGTAGAATTACTCCAATGATAAACAAACTCATTTAAACCTCCAGTGTTGAGTGTACAGTGGCAGCTCTGCTGCTTTCCAGTTGGTGGAAATCTCAGCTGGCAATATCCTTCCTGATTCAGTGCGTACTTTTTCTTTCGGTGTGTGATGCCAAGACTAATGCTGGCATTTATATTTTCTCTACTTAGTGCAGGAGGGAAATGAGATTAGGAAAGGTTTCACAGAGGGTTATAATGTTATGTAAGGGATGGATTTCACTGTTCCCAAGGAAAAAGTAGCCCAGCAATCAGAGATGAGACAAAAGAAATGTGCTTGACTAGAAGATTTCAGGATTAATTTTATAAGATTTTAATTGCACATTTTCATTATTTTTGTTCATATTTACTTGGGTTTTATGCAGAAATTGTTCTTGAATGATGTGTTAAACTCAGAATACATTTTTCAGGATTTTCATCCAGTGCTTTCAAAATAAAGGAAAAAGGAAAGAAATGAAGAATGAAGAAAGTTGGAAAAGGAAAGACAGAAAGAAGGAAAGTGAGTACATCTATGACATTTACTGTGAAAACAATTTTTGTGTGTATTTTATGCTATAAAAACCATGCAAACATCATGTTCTATTCTAAGTTTTGTTTCTGAAGTACTTTATCTTCAAGCTGGCATTGTAAATAAATACCAAACCCCCTAAAAAAACCTGATAACAGTGGTCAGAAGGCTGACAGTTTGGTTTCAAATCAGGTTCTGTTTCAAATCTGTTCAGCTTGATGCTGGAACACTGAACAAAAGGTTTCCATTTTTTTTGGAGATACTGATTGTTTGCTTGTTTCCTTGCCAAATAAAAAGATGTTAACATAGTAATTTATTTTGGAAAATATTTAAAATTTTTGTTCATGTTTCCCTTTCCCTCTTAATCTGCCTTGTCAGTCACACTCAGAAACTTCCCAAGCCCTCCGAATGAAATCTCTGTGAAAACCTAGACTAAGACAATGACTTACAAATCAATGGAATGTACCAAAAGGCAATGGAATCTTAATAACAACTTCTACATTTAATTTATTTTTTATATGTACTGTTTTTCTCCTTACTCTTCTTCCATATCCCCTCTAATGAAGAATTACATATTGCTGCCTCTCTATCTGCAAGCTCAGCAGAGCAGTGGAAGTACGCCAATGACAAGCTGAAAGTATGAACTCTTTTAATATCAGCCATGACCTTTATGTCTGGGAAAAAAGAGTGCTGCACCTCTTCAGTGGGACCCAGTATTATGACTGCTGTTGTCCCTGAGTCCTCCCCACACCACCAGAAGAATTTATAGTGGGATAGACGTTAGGGTAGCAAAATATTTTATGAGGCCTATAAAATGTAGCTTAAGGTAGCCATGAACCAGATTTGCCAGGGTGAGAAACAAAAATGTGTAAGCAAGTTATAATCAACGTCACTGCTCACGTAGCTTTTCCCATGCACACACCCCCTTGTAAAACATGTGGCATACGTGTGCACATGGTAGCTATACTTACAAATGTTATAGGCAGATGTTTTCAGAACAATTGAAAAAACTATTTATAGTTTTGCTCCTGATAAGTAATAGCTGATGTTTTTCTTAAGCCTGCACAGATCACTAGGTAACGTGGCTAAAACATGCCAGGGTCTGAAGCCTAGGGCACAGAAAGGAACAAACAGTATTTATATTTGGGGCCAGCAGAGTCTTTGTTTTCTTACCCCAGTAGCTCAGCAGCCACAGGCTTGGGACAGCCTTTGCAACAAACACAGTAGGAGGCTCAGACTCACTACTGTGGATTGATGTCCTGCCTTCACAGTCTCTTTAAATAACATGGCTATGTCAAATTCAGAAGCTTTCAGTCTTACTCAGCTGTTCAGTGTTTGAGATATTATTGAAGCCTTTCTAGTGTAAGTGCAAAATTACAGTGAAAGTTTCAAGTAATTTTAGCATCATTTATGTCCCTATGTGTATTGGATATTGATGTCCAGATTCTGGCAGTGGGGAGGCTGCAGTGGTCTCTCTGAGGAGAGGTCAGGGTCTGCCCCACGCCAGACACAGCTGGTCCAGCTGGCTGCAAGGGACCTACTGCAGGACACAGCTGAGCTGGTGGAACCTCTATGATAATACATTTAAGGAAGAGCCAAAACACTAGAGAACATAGAGGAAAAGAAATGTGAGACAGGACAGTGAAAACACCAAGGTCAGAGAAGAAGAAGGAGGAGGAGATGCTCCAGGCATTGGAGCAGAGGTTCCCCTGCAGCCTGAAGGAGACACCATGGTGGAGCAAGCGTTTCCCTGCAGACTGTGGAGAAGTCCATGGTGGACCAGGTACCCACTCTGCAGCTCATGGAGAACCCCATGCTGGAGCAGGTGGATATTTCCTGACAGGATGTGCAGCCAGTTGAGAATCCACTCTGGAACAGGTTTATCCTGATGGATGTGGGAAGGGTTCACACTGGAACAGGGAAAAGTGTGAAGAAGGAGTAGCAGAGAGGAACATCTATGAACTGGTCACATCCCCATCCCCTCTGTGCTGCTCAGGCTGTAGAGGAAGATGCATTTGAGCTGGGAGTGAAGCAGTGATGTGGATCCTGAGAAGAAAATGAGGGCAGGGGTGAGGTGTTGTTTTAATTCATCTTTATTTTTCACCATGCAGCTCTGTTTTAATTTGCAACTAATTAGATTAATTTTCCCCAAATCAAGTCTGTTTTGCCAGGGATGGTAATTGGTTAGTAATGTCCCTGTCCTTATCTTGACCCAGGAACATTTTAGTCTTATTTTCTCTACTGGTACTCTTGAGGAGGAGTGAGGGGGAGAGCAGCTGAGTCAGCATTTGGTAGCTGGGCCACCTTGTAAGCCAGGCTTAAAAAAGCTCTGACAAATATGGCTTATATGTATCACGGAAAACTAAATAGTCATTGTAAAATTTTCAGCCTTCACATAACTGTTCCACATTTGCAAAACTCCAGGGAGGAGTGGAAACACATTTTTACAAGAAATGATCTGTAGTGTTTTGAAGTTCAAAGTTATTAATTATTGGCAGATAGCCAAGAAGAGACAGCATGATCTTTTAATCTGTTGAGGATTCAGATATTTTATCCCAGCCTTAGTAGTCAGGGTCTTTAATTGTGATTTTGATTTTCTTTTCAGATTAGTGGTTTGGTGTCTTGAAGATTGGTGTCATTAGCTTTGTGATAAGTAACCTCTGTTACAGGTCACATTACTGAAGATCAAGAAACAAATACTATTTTTAAAAATAGTTTTTCATTCTGAAACTTGTACCTCTCAGCACTAATAACTGGTAATACAAGTGTCTAAACAAGGAGAAGTCAAAATACAATAATAGAAATCACTTTCACTGTCTTATGAGTTTATTTGAACATTCCCATCATGCATTTCATGACAAATTTGGGAAGTTCAGAACTTTAGGAATATCCCTGAGCTTCTATAAATACGTCATTTGTAAGTAAGGACTCCTATTTCTAGTCAACAGTAATTTTTCCCTATGCCAAGAATCTGAAACCAGACAATGGAAACCAGTTGATCATGTAGATCTACAAAGGACTTTCTGTACATGTAAATATTTACTGTAGTAAAACAATTTGATTCTGCATGACACATTACCAACCCTATATTCCCTGGGAGTCTCTACATCTGGGTTCCTTCCACTTGATTATTTTTTCTGTTGTTGTGAATGAACTTTTGTCATTGTCTCCAAATTTGGCTAAATATGTATAGTACAGTGGAAGTTCATAAAACACTCACGTGAAGGAAAAAGTGTTGGGTTACTACATCCTGTTTTCTATTAGCTATTCCAGTAAGAAGGATGTTGGCATGTATGTGTTCATTTCTATAATACATCTGTATAAATGTGGGTAAAGAAAAATGCCCAGATCAGTCAGTTTTCTGTTTACCGATCCTTCAGTATGTACTGTATGGTTTTTTTTGTGGAATACACTGCTCCTATCAGTTATTCTGATAAAGATTAATTTCTATATGAAAGTATTTTTTCTAAAATATTTTTTTGTGGATATATCTATCTAAATATAAAGGATTTCAGTTCCACTTACTATTATTGTTTCCCTGTTTTCTAGTGCAAAACACAAAACAGTACATATTAATCACAAATAGAGTTTCTGTATTACAGTATTTTGTATTTTATTTTACATTTTAATGTATTCCAAAGTCACTCAAAGTATCCGTAATTACCTTGTGTTCATCATATTAGTATGTTGCTATAGAAACCATTGTGTTATCTAAAACCAAGTTCTATTTATTTCAGTGGTCCTTTATAGCAAAATCTATTTGGAATGGATGAGATATGTTATACTTGAACCGGAAAAAAAAAAAAAAAGAAAAAGAAAAGAAAGAATTGTCTTATACCTACAGAAAATAATTCTGTGTATGTCACGTTTTACTTTCAGAAGTGATTAGATTAGCCTTAGTTTGGTCTTTTATCTCTGTAGCTGAAATATGCTTTAAATGAAGTTTGATTAATGTCTTGGTTATACTGGAGTAAAGACATTACTGCTGATAAAAAGAAGAAAGCAGGAAAAAGTTCAGCTATATCTCTTCCAAGTAATTTTCAAAAGATAAGACACAAGCATCCTACATTTTATTAGTTAATTTGGTTCAAATAACTGAAAAATTTGATATTTCCCATGTGCTTGTCCCTATGCATAAAGTAAATACAGTAAATCTTTTAGTTAAGGAATACATTTCAGGGCCTGGTTTGAAAAGTATTGGTATTAAAAATGGGGAATAAGAGCATATTCAGCATGCAGTCACATTTCTATAGTATACATCTCTGCAAAGTCTTATAAAATTCTATTACAAGGCTATCAAATTTAATCAGCCAGTCAGTTTTGAGCCAAAGTCTTGCACTCCCTGCATCTTAAACCTGTCGTACTAATAGAAAACAGGCACTAGCTGTTTCCATTTTTGAAATCTTATTTTGATCACATAAATAAGTAAAGCAAAAGATTGCCTTAAGCCAGGTTGTTTTTCTTTCTTGTCATTAGAACAATAATTTTCCTCCAATCTTCCTTTTCTTTACAGTTCTGCCATTACAACTACCTTGAGACTACACAAAGATGTGGAAAGTTGTATGTGACTTAGTGCTTCAGGGAGGGATACAGGGTTTTTAGGAGGAGAGACTGAAAAAGCAAGGAGGGGGAATTGTGCTTTTTGAGGAACTGCTGGAATGCACAGAGGTCTGCCTCCATGATACCTCCAGGAGTCATTCAAGATGATATGGGTAAAGACTAGCAGGCAGACCAACATGGGTACTATTATAGTGAATATCTGTTATAGACTTCCTGATGAGGAAGAAGTAGATACATCCTTCTTCAAACAACTGGAAGAAGCCTCATTATAAGATAACAAAGGTGTCCACTTTGTACAATGGTGTGACCTAAGTCCTAAAAGAAATACAGTAAAGATACTGCTACTTATTGCCATTGTGATAGTTTTCTACATATTTGGTCAAGAGAAGGAATAACCTGCAGAATTCCACATGGGTGAAGGAACTTATGGACTCATTTCTTCCTCCTTCTCCTGTCCTCTAAGGCTGTTACTTAGACATCTTTCCTATATACTGTACCAGAAAAAAGTTGTAGGCAGCTGGTGACATTAAGAGATGACAACAGAGTGTATTAAGCTTGGAGATGGGCAGCAGAGCTGAGCTCAAAAGTGCAGCAAGTGGTTTTGGAAGCAGTTATCATTCTAATAGCTGATTTGATTGAACTTGATCAAATTGCATCCAGTACATCCAGTGCATTTCTGTGCAGTATGTGCTCCTTAATTATTCCATGAAGTCCATATTAAAAGTCAGGCCACCTGACTGGAAAAAGCCTGGGCTGGAAAAGACAGACTATTAGTTTCAGCAGCTGTGCAAGACAAGCAGACATCTTTTTTACTTCAGAAATTCTACACGATGAGCTACTCAAGGATGCAGAGAGGGAACAAACGAGCCAAGAGGAAAAGATGGAAGAGGGAAAGAAAAAGTCAGTGTACTAGAGTAGTGAAATTGGAAAGTATGTAATATTGTCTGCTAGGCACTGAAACCTAGGAAACCTAGCAAATAAACTTATACAACAGCTGTTCCTAATCCTAGCATTTTTGCTTCTATCCAGACTGAATTTAAAACTGCATGTTATCACACTTTAAGATTTCCCCACCCATATTTTAAAAACACATAAATCAGATGATGCCTCATACAAAATAATACGTGGTCTGAAGGCAGAGAAGGTGAAATTGAAACTCTTTGCATTCTCAAAATGAACCTTAAATCTAACCTGAATATTATGTGAATCAATCACAAAGAGGATTTATTCTTATATCTGTTAGTTCTTTCGGCCCTTTTTTTCACCAAGTATTCCCAGAGTATCTATTTTAAAACAACTATCTACATTTTTTATTTAAAAGGAACACTTATCAACTGGTTTTGATATCTATACTCCTTTAAAGTCATAAAGCACTAGTTACCACAGCTCTAGGGAAACATACAATTATTAGCTGATAATATCTCTCGGGTCAGTAGTGGTTTGTGAAAAAGAATTTTTGTACTCAAGCAAGCTGTGGTAATCACATATTTATGATGCTATTATTTGATGTTTCCAGTATATTTCTGCGTCCATGAGATATCTCTCAGAGTTATGTGGGACTGAAGAACTCCTATTGTCCAAATTTATTTTTTTTTAACATACTAAGAAATAATTCTTGATTACTTAATGTTGATTTTTTTCCTCATGCAGTAAGTATGCTTACAGCTTAACCAGATGCAGTAGGAAGAAATTTCTTCTCCTGAGAGAAGGATAACTGTCTCAAGAAAATAATCCAAAACCTCCACCATAATGATGTCACTTTAGACTCACTTTGCAAGGAAAAACTGATTTTGACAAGAAAATTCTTTGGGAGGTTTCAAGGGTTTCAAAGACCATGCTAGTATTAGAATAATATTGCCTTGTCTAACCCAGTTCCTATTTTTCCTTCTTTTTCTGCTAGAGCAGAGGTTGAAAGTCTTTCCAGACTCACGTGTATGCCAGCTTTGATCACTATTCTGGTTCAATCAAACTAGACAACAATAATGTAACTCAAAAATTAAGGCATTCTGAGAAGTGAAAAAAACACATGATTTAAAGCCATTTTCTCTTGGACTTAAACATGGCTTCAGATTAAGGTCTCCCCATGTTTCATGTTGGTTCCTAACACCCCAGATGTGGATTGATGATTCTCTTTTTTTTTGTCTTTTTTTTTTTTTTTTTTTTTTTATGTGGAGTGACCATTTAACCCATTCCAGAACTTACAATTACCCAGTCAATGGTACATTCTCTTCAATATCCCTCAAGCAGCTATGCTTCAGTGTGATTTATAGTGAGATACTGGGTAAAATAGAATACACTTAAAGCCAAGAAGATGTCTAAGAATCTAAGATTTTCCCCACTGTACTTCAAATTTGTCCCATCTAATAACATGCCTTGGGTTTTTTTTCAGTAGAAGGTCAAGACTGTCAGGTTGATATTGGTGGGAACTTTAATGTGTTCTTACTTATTGGTTTCTTTTAGTAAGGAATGGATAGGGAAAGAGTGTTAAATTCTGAACTGTGTCTTTCATAACTCAAATGGTCAACTGACTAGTAACAGCTTGTAAAAAATGTAGTCTTCATGTTATAATGGTTATAATTTACATCTGATTATCCTACCTTTATCATCTTGTAAAGATAGCATTGACAGTATAAATTAAAAATTGTTCTTGGCTCCAGACAGACTGAAATATCAGAGTGTGAATCATAGCAGTGAGATTGAAATGTAATTTGCATGGAAAGCACTGGATGGTCATACTCTGAAAATGCACCTAGGTAATTTCCAATTTCTTCACAGTATGTCCATAATACCAGAGACTAATGCAAGTGTCAGTGGTGCAGAGGTCTGCCTCTCCAAGTATTCTGAACTTATGATGAAAAAGTGAACATGACTTTTGCTCTACAGGAAATGCAGGATTCACATTTGTTACCTGCATGCTCAAGGTGTACACAATGGGTCTAATTCTCTCTGACAGTTTGCTGTACCCAGCTTTGAAAACTCTTAAATAGCCTTTCCTATCTTTAATCCTCTGTTAATTCCTCAGAAATATTTCTGAGACTTTATTCACTTCTTGTTTTATTCATCTAATATTCATTTAAGTTTCATTAGTAGGAATTTCTACAATATTAGTACAATAGTCTATATGTAGGATGCCCTCTGTCTTACTTACATGAAGTCTATTTTTGTTTCTTAAGTTGAAATAAATGGCTTGTTATCCAAAGGACCATCATTTTATGCATAATAAAGCTGTATTTTAAATAATCACTATTTTTTATTAACTACATTTCTTTTGTGTCTGTTCTAGTATTTCCCCTTTTTCTCATTCCCCAACTAATTTTTCCTAATTAAAAAAAAAATAAATCTGTGTTGAGGATTCTTGATTTTTCTAGAAATATTTGCTTAAGTCAAACACAGACAAAAATATTTATTATTTCTATGATCCATTTCCAGATATTTTGACAGTAGATCAAATAAACAATAAGGGGATTAAATGGAAGTAATTATATGCAAAATAGGAAAGCTACTCCATAATGCAAAAAGAAATAGATAAAATTCAATATATGACAAAATAATGTCAGAGGCAATTGCTGAATTCTGAAAATAAGCTTTACTTAAATATATGTTATTATGTATTACATTTTTTGGGAATTGTTAAAGAAATAGCTATCAGAATCTTTTCTTTCCTCATATCCAATTCTACAAAACCAGTAAGATTTTTCTGTTTATTAATTTCTCTATTAATACTTGATATATGCCAAATATTCAGGAAAAAAAAATATAGAATTTAAATACAGTCTTCAGTATTGGTGTGAATGATGACTTTTTGTAATACATAAATGCATTGTACTGTTGCCTACTCTGAACATTGCGTTTTGACTGCTTCTTATAGCATCAATGAAGAAAGAGAAAGAGTAAATTGGGATTTTCCAAGAATTCCACTTTATCTTTCCAAAAATGAATTGGCCTCTTGCGTGAATTATGTAAGTAAGTAGATAATGTAGATGGGTGGATTTCAAAAGAGTAGTCTACCTTTTAATTTGCCTTTCTGATACTGCAAGTAATTATGTTTGCAAATAATGGTGGATACTCTCAAGTAGATTGGGCCCACCAAAGAAGTAATTAGACTCAAATGTACAATAAAATGAACCCTCAATTAATTACAGATTTGTGTTTCACAAACACAAAAGTGGAAATTGAGCTACAATACTATTGCAAATTAGAGAGGAAAAAAGAAGTCCTTATATGGTAAACCACATTTTATTATTTCTGTCTAACAATAATAGTTTTATTTAGACATTCTACTTAACAGTACATAACCATAAAGCCCTGTCCCGTGATTCTTCCAGGAAAATAATAATCCTGCATAGTATAATAATGAAGCTTAAAACATAAATAGTCTTGGCACTCCCATAAGACCATGAAATATTATAACTACAAACAATTACCATTTTCCCACACTTCTCAGCAAAGTGGTCGAGAGATTACGTTCAGAAGTTGCATAAGACGTTTTTATTGCCCCATACCTGTGAAGTTATTGGTACTTCTGAAGAGTGATCGTGAAAAAAGTTTCCATTCCAACTCAATGATATTTTATTCTTGGTTCATATGATTACTAGACAGAAGATAACAAACTGCCATACATATCTCCCATGCAGTTGTTTTCTATCTGTAGAGCAATACTAAACCATCACTGTTTTCTGAGATTTTTCAAAAGTAAATTCAGTACCTGTATTAGAATCTTTATACCTATAACAGGACTTAACCCCACAGGTTTCTCCTCTGAACTCCAAAGGTTTCTCCTGTATATCATCCACTTTATTCTCAGAATTACCTACTATATGACCCAACACATTAATTTGCCTGGCTATATTTCAGATGTTTCTTCTTCTGTAACCACTTTGCAAGAAAATATAATTTCTTATTTCTGAAGATTAATTTCTCAGGATGTTCTATTGTTGAATAATCAGAGACTTGCCATGTTAGCAGACAATATTTTCTTTTAATATCATGCTTTAAGGAAGTTATTATGAACTTGTTTTATAGCATCGTGTTTACCACATTTACTTCCTAGCAACGGAATAATATTTCCTAGTGAAGTGGAATGTCATTGGTAGTGGCAATATTCAGATGATAGAAAGTTGTTAGATTTAAAATCAAGCAGTATCAAGCAGGCTATAAGATTTAGGAGCAGAAGTCACATTGACTTCCTATTGCTTATTTTTTAAAAACCTCCCTTACTTGCTCATGATTTTCCTGTGGTTCAAGGTTTATTTCACTGATTTTCATCTGATCATTTGCTGAGATTGCCATCTTGCTACACCCAGCACTTCCTCCAACAGTTTAAAAATGTGATGTGAAAACAGAAAGGAATTTCTTGAAAGAAATGTTTTTCCATTAAATAGCAATGACATATCAACGGTAACTTTTAGAGGCAATATGTCTGTTTTCATAAAAATGTCACTAGAAAACCTCAGAGCTTCACATTAGCCCAGTGATTGCCCCCGGCACACTAGCTGTGGTGCAGGAAAGTTCTTGACTGCAGCATTGCGTTCCCACCCCTCTCCTGTTACACAGCTGGGAATGTGGGGGCAATTTACTCCTTATGTCTTGGGACCAGTTACGGAGCATACAGCTGTGCAGCCCTTCAAACTGCAGATGTGGACACCTCTGGTGAAAGCACTCCTTTTGGAGGGGCTTTGCACTTCTGATGCCAGAAAAATGGCTTAACCACAGAGCTATTGACTGAGAAGAGGGGAAGGAGTAGCAGAGGAGGCAGTCCCATTTGCTTGTTTGGGATGCCTGAGATTTAGGTTTGGGTTTTGGTGGGTGGTTTTTTGTGGTTATGTTTTTTTGGCTTGTTTTCTGGTTTTGTTGGGGTTATTTTTTGGTGGTTTTTTTTTTGGTTGGTTGGTTGGTTGGTTTGGTTGTTGTTGTTGTTTTGTTTGGTTTGGTTTGTGGGGTTTTTTTGTTTTGTTTTGTTTTCTTCCATGACGTAGTATGCTATCTAGCCAGCTGTAATTCATGTGTAAGACATAATGACAGCCAGTACTTTCCAGACTTTCAAATCCAAAAAATAACACCTCATGCAATATAATCCACTGAAAATGTATCCCTGAGTTTATGAAACATTTACACACTGCCATATTCTCACATCAAACAAGGAACTGCTGTACTGGATTTGGATGATAGATACCATATGTAGAGATCTGTCTACAGCCATCTTAACTACCTAAAACTAACCATCCAGTATTACCTGCTTGCTCTCTCTAGTGAGGTGCAGCTGGTGGATTCAATTGGCAAATAGCTTTCTATTCGCCACCTGATGGCTACACTCAATTAGGAGATTGCCCTAGTGCCTGCAAGAGCAATCTGAGAGGTATACAGGCCTTGATCCCAATGCAGAAATCAGAAGTACACTTTCCACTGAATTCAATAGGCTTTATATAGAGCATTCATTGCTGACAGAGGATTTGGCACAATTAATTCAAATGGAAATGGAAAGTACAACAGGGCCTGGTTAGAAATAAAAGAATAACCTGTGGAAAAGGCAAAATGCTCCAGCTAAATGTGCCAATAAGCCAGATGCTGAAGTTGGAATAAATTTCATAACCAAAGGAAGAAAGGAAGGGAGAGTAATGCCATTGATTCAGTAAGGCACTTTAAAAATTCAACATGGTTCAATTTTTTTCCAATACATTTTTATAAATAATCACTATTATTTTTTATATACTGTGAAAATTATTCCCCTTCCTGCTCTTTTGACTTGACATAATACTCAAAGGTTGTGTCAATGCAAGACCAAAGCTCCTTACTTGGAAAAGTGCTGAAACATGAAGACTTTGTGCTTCAAGGGCACATTGATGTGGAAGACTAGTGCAGTACTGATGCTGAGATAAAGGCATTTGCTGAGGTCATCCACCTTGGTACAATGTTATCCTATAAATAGGGAAACATGAATAATTTACTTATGTCTGAAGTAGCTGATAACCTGTAACCATAGAGGTAAGTGGAAATATGTCTCTGATGCCATCTGTTGCTGAACATTGACTGCAATTATTATAAGATGGTGATACTAAAACCAATGTTTGATATAGTTTTTAACTGTAAGATCAAACACTTCAACAAAATGTCTTTTTTCAGAATTAAAAGAAAATTTTCTGAATTAATTGCTAAAAGTGGCCTTTCTAAGGCACTAGGTGTTTATATGTATGCATATGTATTTTGTGTGTGAAACATCCATATTACGCCATCTCTGAAATTTTCATCTTATAACCAATGTATGAACAATTATTTTTCCAGGCACATAATTTTCAAATCTCAGTAACAGTCAAGGAAAAGGTTGAATCTGGTCTTTACTTGAAACAGTGGATGTAAAGCATTATTCACAGTCCTTTATGCTTATATGTATATCATCATATATGTAGATATATGTTTATATATGTATATACATATATGTGCATAAATTTATACACATCTTAATTATTTAATTATAAATTTAAAACTAATGGAGAGTATAAGGCTGATCTGGTACAACTCAAAATGTTATAGAGGTACAAGCTCTTCTTATCCATGTTAATACTCTTGTAATTCATATTGATTTTCACAAAAACACAGAATGTTTTGGGTAGGAGAGGACCTTTAAGGGTCACCTATTCCAACCCCAGTGCAATGATCTTTGATTAGATCACGTTACTCAGAGCCTCATGCAACCTGACTTTGAATGTTTCCAGTGATGGGACATCTCCCAACTCTCTTGGCAACCTGTTCCAGTGTATTACCACACTCAATTTTGGTGCTTTTTCCTTTTTTTCTGCATTAAGTGTAGATCCAAGCATCACACCGTATAAAGCAGTTTTAGCTATTGTTCCTCCCAGCTTGGGCTACAGAGTTGTATATACTACCTCAAATGAAGTCCTGTGCTGTAGGAGTGAAGAGGATATGTATTTTGGAGGGAAAGCTAGTACCAGGCTGGGGAAAGAGAAGAAGGTATAGAACAGGAGCAGCAGGATCAAGAACTACCCATCCTTAAGGATACTTTTTCTTCCTTCTCATTTTTGCTATGGCAACATTTCATTTGCCAGTCTTTCTGTCTTGAGCTTAGTCTATGTGAACTAATGGAACAAAAATAATTTGTTTCAAATATACTTTCATCTTTATGCATGGAGATTTTTTCATTAAAATTTGTACTTATTGCCAGTGACACAATGGTTATCACGTTGAATGGAATAGTAATATTAGTCTGAATTTGTACAATATCATTGTACTAGAAAAGTTAGTGATTTTTTTTTTTGTACAAAACGTTACTTAAAACCTTAAGAAAAATATCCTTTACAGAGAACAACTAAGTCCCTACTCTTTAGACAACAGGCAATGGATAGCTAAGACAGATAACCAGTATCATACAATGAGATCTTTGAAATAAGTCTTATCCTCAGTTTTAATGAATCCATAACAATGGACAGTTGTTTCGTGGTTGTTTCACAAGTGTCTTGCAAAAGAGATTTGAAGAGGAACAGTGTAACAGTTCTTTGGATGTTTGCTTACATGGACTGTAAATCCTTCTAAGAAGACATGGAAAAATGCAGAGTGCCACTTCTTAGGAAATGGAAAATCAAGGACAGGAGAATCAAGGAAAATCAATCTCTCTGTCAGAGAGGGGGAAAAGGCTATAGCTATATATTGTATAAATGAGAATATGTACTAATTTGATTATTCAAAGTCTTAAGACTAAAAATTAACAGAAAAGAAAATAGGATGTGCTTCTTATCCCAAAATACTGAAGTAATTTTTCCTTTTCTGTCCTGTTTTCTTGATTTAAAAGATGAGCTTTGCCTAGACCAAGCCAGTTTTCCATACCATAATGAAACACAGTTGTGAGTATAGATTTGTCCTGGGAAAGCTTGCTCCATTATTAAGTGTTCATATTGTTGGTTATTTTCTTCTACATCTTGTGAAACAAGTGAAAAACCTGTATATACATTTGCCTAGTCAGGAGAGTAAAACTCAGAAGAGAAATAAATTCAAGTTAGAAGCAATTGTTAAATGGAAAAACAAATTGCTTGGAAGGCTGCTATAGGTATTTTTTACTTTTGCTCCTTATTTATAAAGGCATGATTGCCAAGTGGACAGTGTTAACTGAAAAAGGAGTGGTAGATGTCCTTGTGTCTCCAAAACATGCTTTCTGCCATGAGAAATTTGCATGCAACAAGCAAAAAAATATTTCAACATGAATAGCTCTTCAAGCAACATTTGCTGCCAGAATGTACTGTGATGTTGAAAGTGTCATGTACCACAGCTGTGATTCAACAGGCTATTGGTCTCAAGGTTTCTCAGGCTTCCACGAGTAAGAGAGGGATGGCAGTATGAGGACAGAAAGACACATTTGTTCTTGGTTGCAATTTTATGCCAAGGTTTCCTGCAGACAATGCCCCGTTCTTACTTTGCTGTGCTTTTGCCAGCTCCTACATTCCCATCACCTTGCTGCAGTTTTTCCTCTAGCTTTTTAAGATGTAGTGCAAGATGCAAGAGATCAGCTAGCTGATGAGCTACATGGGCATGGGAACTTTCAGAGCAGGAAAGATATAGCACTGTACCACAGACAGGAAGCATTTGTTTCTCCCCTGTTGAAGTCCCACAATGCATTTTCCCTGTATTTGTGTGCCCAGGAGGAAAATGTGGCCACTAGTACATTAAATAGTACAGCTGCAAAGATTTCCCTTCCTTACCCCCTCTGGGATACTTCCCAAATGAACTTTCTTGCAGAACCAGTCGTACTCCTAGTAAATCCAGGCCACAATAGACTTTGTGTAACTCTGCTTAAATCTGTGTAGTACTGTGCAGCATTTTGGGTTTCTGTTGCAGTCAGTGTTTATTCCTTTCTCATTTTGCTTAGAAGCAGATGTGGCTTCTTCTTTATATAAGCATTTTTCATTATACTTCACTTTGCATAATTTTGTAGTAGCTCTGTTAATTTCAGTTAGAGTAAGGAAGGATATTCAACCTTTGACTTAAAATTAAATTTGTTTCCCATGCTATTCAGTGCCATTCCAAATTATGCAGAATTTTAGCTGAATATCAAAGGTGGAATGTCAGGTTCTTAGGGCAGGAACTGTGTTTTCTGGCTTATCCATAAAATATTTAACACAATGGAAGTCATTGATCCTAACTGTACCCTAAGGCACTGTTGGGACACAAAAACTAAATAATAATGTGTGACATGTTTAAAATCTTTCTGTAGTCAATAGAAACACTCATACTAACCTCAAGAACTCTTACTCAGACTTTTTTTTTCACTGGAGATGTCAGTGGAGATTTATATTCACTTCAAAGTACTGTGTGCTTCTGGTTGTTTCACATTCTTTTCTCCTTACTGATCCTGCATTTGTCTGCAAATCATATTGCATATTAATAAGTAGTGCTGAAATGTAAACATATACAACTGAATATCCTTGGCCTCTTTTTTCTCCATTGTTTGATTTGATTTAATTATATAGTTTTAAAAACAAAGTCAAGTAAAATAATAGACCAATATGATAATCCTTCAACAAATCTCAAAATTTAACTAGGACTGGCTTTCCCATGACTGTTTTGAATTGTATATTGTACAAACTGGCTCCAACCTTCCACCTAAATGGCTCATTGCAGAAGGTGTCCATGTTGTAGAGTGTACTTGACTTACTTTTAATGGTTGCTGGGTTTTTTGTGTGACTGTTAAATCAGGCTATGAAAAAAGGTTTAACTTTCGGACACGAAACATCCCGTAAAAGAAAATTAGCACAGTATAAATTGAAACCAGATCAGGTCCCAGTCCAGAATTTAGTTTATTGACAGGAGAGCTTAGCATGATAAAGTTTAGGAGTATTCCATCAAAGCACCATGTATTAAAACATTTAGGTTCCAAAGATCCAATGAAAGAAAAGTGAAGAGTGCTCTTGTTTACTCCAACAGAAATCCAAGCACTTTAAATGTTATATTGACCCTGACTGAAAGACTTAAGAAAGCACAAAACATGGTGCACTTTTATCTCATATGAAGTCTAAATCATAGGAGCACTCTGTTGTCTAAATGGGAAGGAACTATAAAGAGAAAATATTGTTCCCTAAATCCTTGGCCATTTTACAATTCACTTACTGCTCCTACACCTTTGCTTATAATTAATATATACAGAGTGCATGGCCTGGTAATGTTCATATTTTCCCCTTTTCATTCTGAAAATCTGTTGGTCTGCTTTCTCAGTCTCCTCATAGACAGAAGATGGGAATTTATCCCCTTTATATTCCTTTTTATTTCGACTGAAGAAGGAAATCAAGAAAGCAGGAAAGAAAGCACATCTAATTTTCTTTTTTTTTTTTTTTTTCATTTCGAAAGGAAAGCAACATTTTTGACATTTCTACTCTTTGTGACTGGAAAAGATTTGAGAGAGGACTATGAGAAGCAAATTCTTTGGTATGAGGTCTTAATCTCTATTGAATGTCCTATACTAATCTATCTTTCAGTCTGGATATCCAGGCTTTGGAGAATACACTGGTATTTTCCTAGTGTAGTGCTGAAATCTGGTGATGTAGATTTTGACAGTTTTGCTGATTAGATTGTACCAGAAGTGTAGCTGGTTAGTGGGTCTTGAACTCAAAAATAATGTAGATTAAAAATTGTGATGCCTTGCCTGATGAAGGAATTAATTTGAAGCCATATGGTCGACAGGGGAGAACTGAGAAGAATTAATCTCTGGTTCTCATCAATTCCTTATAATCCTCTGAGTATTTTACTCTCTCCCAGGCTGAGCCCAGACTATACTTCTTGTAAACAAAATCCAAAAGACATCTTAAGCCAGTTGCTATCCTGTGCAAACCAACAATTAAGATTTTATTCAAACCCACATGTGGTCCTGGTCTTAAATGACTTCAGTCTCATAGCCTTAGCAAAGAGCAGCTCATTAATGGTCGCTGCATTTCTTGAAAATTAAATGTTGCCTAAGAGATCATGTAGCTTACTTAGTGCTATACAAAAAGTATGTATCAAAGATGAAATGGGAATTCAAGTTTCCATTACCCCTGACATCCAGTGGGAAAACTGAAGCTTATTTTTTCTAATTCTACATTTAGTGATATCTTTATTTGTATTATAATAATACCTTTCATGATAATTGTTTTATTATAATAATACAATATTTTTAGATGCAACTTTTGTCACAGAAATAGTTTTAATATCTCAATATCATAAAGAGGGATGAAATAAAATTAAGCATTCAATATTTTATGAAATATGATAAGACCTAATGTAAACTGAAAATTAAGACTAAAATTGAAATATCATATTGTAACAAAAATATTATGTGTTATCTGCAACAAAATATATTTTTGTTCTGCTTTTTTTTTTTTGATATATCTCTAAAGTGGAGAGACATGGATTTGACAGATGGACCACGCGGTGGGTAAGGAATTGACTGGATGGTTGCACTCAAAATGCTGTTGTCAATGGCTCAACGTCTGAGAGACAATCTCAATTCCAAATACAGGCTGGGTGGAGTAGGGATTGAGAGCAGCCCTACTGAGAAGGACTTGGGGATGTGGGTTGATGAGAAGCAAAATGTGACTCAGCAATGTGTGCTTGCAGCCCAGAAAGCCAATTGCATCCTGGGCTGCATCAAAAGAAGCATGACCAGTAGTTTGAAGGAGGTGGTTTTCACCCTCTACTCCACTCTTGTGAGACCCTACCTGGACGACTGTGTTCAGTTCTGGGGCCCCATCATAAGAAAGACATGGATCTGCTTGAGTGGGTTCAAGAGGAGGGCCATCAAGATAATCATGGGGCTGGAGCACGTCCCAAATGAAGACAAGCTGAAAGATTTGGGGTTGTTCAGCCTGGAGAAGAAAAGGCTCTGGGGAGACCTTATAGCAGACTTCCAGTACTTAAAGGGGACCTACAAGAAAGATAGGAAGGGACTCTTTATCAGGCAGTGTAGTGATAGGATGAGGGGTAACAATTTTAAACTGGAAGTCATTCTTCATTACGAGGGTGGTGAGAGACTGGAACAGGTTGTCCAGAGGAGTTGTGAATGCCCCCTCCCTGGAAGTGTTCAAGGACAGGTTGGATGGGGCTTTGAGTAATCTGCTGTAGTGGAAGATGTCCTTGCCTGTGGCAGGGGGGTTGGAACTAGGTGAATCTTTAAGGTTTCTTCTAACACAAACCATTGTATGATTCTATGAAAAATTAACTGCAAAGGAACACCCCTGAAACCATATTCTTTTCACCACAGGCTTTTATTATTCCAAATGTAATTGTTGGGTTTTGTTCATTTCTATTAGTAAAAAAATATTTTTTCTAGATGTTTAGTCATGCAAAGCTTAATGAGGCTGTGAGGACTTAATACTTACCTGTTCAAGGTATAGTAAAGACTGGATCTAATCTCAGTCACAGTTTTTTAAAATGAATTTTCTCTCTTAAGTCTAATGTAACTGACATCAAAATCAAGACTTTGCTACCTACAAAGAAAATCTTTATTCATAGTTGGACTAAATTATAAATTGATATCACATTTTCAAAATCATTTTCTGTAAAGCTCTTAAATAACTATTGAAACATATTTAAAACTTAAATAATATATGAAGAAGAATAATATATGTGGTCTGTGAATCTTTTACAATATCTGAATATTAGAGATATTAAATCCTTCTCTAGATGGTAGTAAAACAAGTCTAGTGGGTCTGGATGAGCTGCTTTTCCCCACCCAGCTCTCATGCTACAGTACTGGGAACTAGAGGGTGTTGATAACACACCTGTGTTATGACTGCCAGTGCTCACACAGCACCAGAGGCTGGGGGGGCAAGATGAGGGAGGGGATACAGCCGATCTGAGCTGACCAGTGGGATATTCCATACCATATGACGTCAGCTCAACTATAAAAGGAGAGGGCAGGAGGAGGATGGGGGGTCATTTGGCTTTGTCCTTCAAGCAACCGATAATGTGTTCTGGAGCCCTCCTTCCTGGACTCAGCCTGACATCACCTGTGGATGAGAAGTAGAGAATAACAACTTTATCTACCATAACCCACAGCTCTTTTCTTTTCATCTTATTCTCTCCCTGCATGCTGTGCTGACGGAGGTTGGGGGGGAGTGATAGAAGGGCTTGGTGGATACCTGGTGCCCAGCCAGGGTAAACCCACTACAACAAGCAAATCATATGTAGAGCCATGTAAAATTATGCAGTAATTGTTATAATGCTATTCAAAACAATTTACAGATAAAGCTATCTTGGATATTTCCTATAGAAATTAATATTTCCTTTTTTTCCTCAGAACCAGAATAAGCTTTATCCAAAAACAGTTGAATGAAATGAGGAACAGATCCTGAAGTGTGCACAGCTTGTCAGATCTTCACTGGCTGCAGTGGGAGTGTGACAACAATAATCTGAGGACCTGTTAAATACATATTCAGCCAAGTTTGATGTCACTTGTAAAGTAGGGTGAAGTACCAGCTTCTTTCAAAGCTAAGAAGAAAAGAGAGGAGCATCACTGAACAGAATGGATGCAAGGGGCAGAACCGCTAGGTGGTCACTCACAGAATGCATTGGTTTAGTCTCTGAAGCTTCATGCCACAGGACATGAGTTAAATACATAATTTGAAAAGCAGTTATATAGTTCCATACAAAATAATAAAAAAAAAAGTATCTTTAAAGGGCTACAAACTGCCTGTCCCAATGCCAGCTTCAAGAGTCCCTGTGATGCGTAAGTCTGAAAGCTAGCAGAATATTCTAAGGAAGTACTATTTTATGCTTGCTTCATTGACATACTTTTCCTTACATAGCTGTTAATGGATAGTGCTGGAGATGGCATAGTAATCTAGCTTAAGGCTTAGCTTCACTGTATATGAGTGTTCTTACTTTCTTACATACAAGAGTGCTTAAAAATTTCTAATACATACCCTGGTTAGATTTCAGGACACAGTACAACCTTGCCATATAGTTCACTTCTTCTGGCCAGTCACTGGTTTTCACAGAGGAGAAAGATGGAAGTAGCATCTAATAGTGCCAGCAAAGCTTCTTACAGTCTAAGTAGGAAAAAAAGATTCACAGTATGTACCTCCTGGTTAGATTAGACAGAAGCAGACATAGCGCATAGAAATTTGCCTTCCTGAGTCACAGGATCACATGGAATCCCAATGAGGTTGAGGCTCTTAGGCAACTCTGAAGAGCATCAGGTCCAACACTTCTTCTCAAAGTACTGTTAGTGAGCGGAAATTGCTCAAGGCTATGTTCAGTTGGGTTTTGAACATCTCCAAGGATGGAGACTCAACAGCATCTCTAGGCAAACCTGTTCCACTTCTTGATCACTCTCATGGTACAAAAAGTTCCTTGTTATGCTTAAATGCAATTTCTTGTCTTTAGTTTGTGCTCATTGACTCTTGCCCTGGCGCTGAGCACTACCGAGAAGAGTCTGGTTCCATCTTCTTTGTTCAAACCATCACGTTTATACACATATGGATAAGATGCCCCTGAGCCTTTTCTTGTCCAAGCTGAACAGTCCCACTTCTCTGACACCTCACAAAAAATTCTCCAGTCTCTTAATCATCTTTATGTTCCTTTCCTGAACTCACTCCAGGATGTTCTGCCACTTTTGTACAGGGGAGCTCAGTACAAGTTCCACTGGACACAGCACTTCTGACGGGAGAGGCGAAGAATCACCTCCTTTAACATGCGGAAAAAAATCTTTACTGTGAGAATAATGGAGCACTGTAACAGGCTGCTTAGAAGATTGTGGAGTCTCCTTCTCTAGAAACTTTCACAAGCTGCCTGGGTGTGTTCCTGTGTGGCCTGCCTTGGGTGATCCTGCTCTGGCAGAAGGTTTGGACTTCATGATCTCCAGAGGTCCCTTTGACCCTCTACCATCCTATGATTCTATGAAATAATTTCCTTTCAGGACATGAGGTTCAGCCAAGATAAGTTCTCCTGTTCATCATCAACACAAAGCAGCAGTGGCTATGAATCACTAAATTAAATCTTATTAAATTCTAAGAGCTTTTCTTCCATAACACTTACACTGCAATTCTTAATGTATAATCCAAAAGAAGTAGAATAATTGAATTGGTTTAGAGTGTCAGATACTTTGAAACTACTAAACATCACTGACACTGTTGTAGTGGGTCTGGCTGAGCTGCTTTTCCCTATCCAGCCCTCATGCTACAGTACTGGGAGCTGGAGGGTGTTGATAACACACCCGTGTTATGACTGCCAGTGCTCACA